>AP028438.1:9927522-10010022 GCA_036509395.1 Antheraea yamamai | reverse complement strand
GGTTTCGAATTAAATTAAATTAAAAGTCGTTGAATGTTCGCCATCTTGCTCTTTTGTCTCGCTTTGGTTACGTTAGGTTAGACTTGCGAAAAAGGATAACGCGATTTTGCTTCAGGCGAGCGCGGTGCATTTAATTCGAAACCTTTTTAAACCGAGTATTTAACTTTGTGTAATAACACTGTATGTGTCCAACAGCTGCACTCTAAAGTAGTTCACCTTTAGACTTAGCGTGTTTCCAACTCACGTGTGTAGCGTGTTTCCAACTCACGTGTGTAGCGTGTTCACAACTCTATACAAAATATGCTAAAACTAAAAAATCTATGTCGCGTTAATCGACGATCATTCGAAGAGTTTCGTGATTCGGTTTATTTTTCTATTTTCTTCACAGTAAACAACTAGGGCCCTAGTATTTATCTCATAAATACAGTTATAATCGAAATGGTACACGTAGACATTCTTTTCCAGAAAAATGTAATAAATAATTACAACTGTTAGTTTAAAAAATAGAGCCGATGACAACCAAGTATTATCTATCATAAGACCCAATATAGCATAGAGCAGCGGTCGTGGAACTTTTTTGACGAGGAAACCTGTTCGAATTTATTTTTATCCATTTTAAAATGAAACTTCTTATGACAGGACTTTTGAAATTCTGATCCGCAACCTTTTTTGTGTAAGAAAAAGTAGTTGAGATAAACATTGTGTCGGATAGAGTGGGAACAGTGTCTCGCTTGTGTATTGGAGAAAAGTGAGAAATACGCTTTTCTCGCTTTCTTTTTGAAAGTTTCATTTCTACTGCGTGTGAAGTACGCACAATTTTTTTTACGCCATAGGACAGCCTATAGGCAGACAGCCCACCTAATGGTAAATAGTAACAGTTGCCTATGGACAACTGCAACGCCAAAGACATGACTGTTGTGTTGTCGATCTTGAAGGATGCGTTTCAGTCTCTTTTTGAAGAGTCCCATGGCCATAGCCCTGAAGGAAAACCGCGAAGTTCTAATTTGGGATCGTTTACAATAGCAATTCACTCAGCCCTTAGTACAATTAAATAGTCATTATTTTATAACATCATACAATAAAAGGTATTTTCAATATTGACAGTGTATGTAAAATATATGTATTTGTTTTTGTGCAATTGTTCTTTAGTTTGTTATCGTTTGAATAAAGCCTTGGCATAGGCGTTACGGAACCACGGCACTGTAGAGTACAGCGCACTTTGAGTGCGGCTAGTATGTGGGATAACTGGATAGACTTGAAGAAATATGGGATAGATTGTTTTCAACAAAAGAAATTTAATAAATACATTCTATTTAAAATGTAAATGTACAACCACATCGATATTTTATTAGTTACATTATAAAAATTGGACCACATGTGAGAAGTCCACGCAGTACTGTAACAATATTACAAACAAAAAATTTCTACATAACAGAACTTACAGATATTAGTCAACTTTATTTTATACATATTATGGTACACGTTAATTAACATATTTTACCTAATAATCATATATATATACTCTTTATCGTAGATCTTTTTCATTTTGTAATAAGTTAATAAACTATAAAACTTCTTTTCAGTTAAACATTAGGCAATTTATAAGGCTAATGTAAGTATTGAAAACAATATTTGGTGGATTCGGTTTTTTTTTAATTACAATATTCATCGCGTATCTAACAAGGCAGGTTACTTTATTATAATTACAATATTTTATTTGAAGCACTTTGTACTTGCATTTTGAATTTTGGACTAAAGATTTAACAAAGCAAAATACAAAAATAATTAAAAGTACTTAAATAAAATAAAAAAACAATATTCACAGTCAGATATTAAACCTGTTAAGGTACTTTTTAATAAAGGGTGATATTCATTTTACATATCTCGTGAAATTTGACATGCAGAGAGTACATATTTACGATTCACTTAATCTTTTTTATTATCTAATTCGTATATTTCAAGAATAAGACTATTGATATAATGAAATGCAGTATTACAGTAGTGTTTTGTTTTAGCGTAGAAAGTGTCAGTATGATTTTATGAGAAAAAAAAAATTAATCAAAGTTGATAGAACATAATGGATATTGGAATTAGCCACAGTAAACGAAGAATATTCTAGATTTTTTTTTTATAAAATCTAGTACAAAACTAAATTTACATCAATAGAGTGCTATGGAAGTAAAATTACTCTCTGAATATAATAATAATGTACATTTGCGAACCTATAAAAGGCACGTATGTACTGGTTTATGACTGTTGTGTTGTTTATTACAAAAGCGTACCTGAGATTCTAAATCTAATATGGTTAGGCACCTAATAAAATATATTCATCTTTGTATTCTTTAAATTCAATTGAACCAAATAATTGAACGCTTATAATGGATAAACTTATTCGTTTACAAAATCTAATAGCTGCCTTAAGCTGGTGCGTTAATAAATATTAGATTTGGGAATCTTTAATTATGAGGACATTTTTAGAAGAGTCGAGCATCACAGGCTTGTTTAAAATCGAATCGGAAAACTAACACATATATATCGTTCAGCAAACTTTATGTCGAGGCATTACTACCATACTAAACGAATAAAGAGTTCCTCTTTAATAAATTGGTGCCCAATTGTGATATATTCCGCAATTGCTACTCCTATACCTGCGGTATGAAGTTTCGATTGCTTGTCGCACCAAAATTAACGTCAATATTTATTCCGATAAAGGCACAGATTATACGTTTCCAAGCCATTGTTGCTCTAATTACTCGAAATTTTGACAACTTCTTTGATATATGTAAAAACCATCGGTCAAGTTATCGTGTTGCGTCTATCGTCACGCAGCTCAATAGTCATAACATATGGCGATAATGTCTTCCCACACTTCTATTCATTGTGACCATGGTACTGATATATATATAAACCCAAGACACACACTCAACGTCTTAAAACCCTCCGCATAAAATATGCACACAATTGAAAATTATGGACTTATTTCATAGCGTCGATTGCGTCTTTGTAAAAATTAATTTAAATCATTCCAATAAGGTTCAATTTGCAAAATCATAAGTTTACCGCATAATTATAACCACGTATGTATATTGGGGAGTTTTTGCTGACGGTTTTGAGCTCTGCTTTTATTCGAACTGTGCGTCTTGGGTTTTTATACGTCAATGGACCATAAACATAACTTCATGAGGACATACACAAGTATGATAGTAGCAGAAGAATATTCTAACATCATGGCGGTGTTATTGTTAGATGCGAGTTTACAGATTTTGTTCATAATATTGCTTTGTCATGTACTAAAATATTTTTTCATAGAATACGTAAAAATTAGTACGGGAAAGTGTGGGAAAATCATGCAAGCTTTACAAGCGACGCTTGGAAACTATTTTTTTCTACTAAAATTGCATGTATACACGATGCATAGAACTTGGTTCGGTGAAAGTTTTTCATCAAAAATATTATTTCAATCCTTCACTGAAATACATGTACATTATAATTTTATGGAATGAATGTAAGCCAAAATTTTGTCAACTTTGAAACTCAGAGGTGTTCGTATGATGAGAGTTTATTTTACTAACAATTATTCAGTTTGTATAGATTTTAAAACATGCATTCTAAAATGAAAACTGTTAGCTTAAATGCGAAACAGACCCTTCCTTATATCGTTTGTACATTTCTACGAAAATGTCATCACATTAAAGCTACTTTCCAGTTGTGCAAGATTACCAATAATAATAAGATTGAAGCTGATTTCCCTTAACAATGTTGTTAGTGCTTGAAAATATTACCAATAAACGTAAATTTCTAAAACATGATAGAGTTATTCTCGCGATTCTATTTAGTATTTCATTATTTTATTAAATATAATATACTGTAATACATAAAACATTACTTATATTAATGCATTGTCAACAATATAATATCTGTCCAACAATATCTAAAGTATTCTTTGATTAGTTATTATTCATTTTGAAATCATAACAGAAGATACATCTGAAAACTGGTACGAATTAATAAGGAATGTATGCTGTAAGTTCACTATTGTGTTTGTGAAACATATTGCCAGATAACAAAATAAGGATGAAACTACTAAATATTTTAACAAATTATTTAACAAATGTAAGTTTATGTTGAAATAAATATTATTTTGGCCTCGGTGAAACAGATTTTGGCATACAAACAAGACTCACATTAAAAAAATAAACTCATAAATTTAACCAAATATATATATCTACATAAGACAATGAATGAATATTCTATCTACCTAACCTTAATAATTTAAATTTATTATCTTAAATCTCATAGAATTGGTTGCAAAATAATTTTACGTTTTCTAGCATTATTATCCTTATAGTTCTAATTATATATATAAAATCTTATTTACAATGTTATTAATATAATTGTTCAATTGATTTGAATTACATCGTCACCGTAATCCTCCAAACTAAAAATATTTTTAATAATATGCACACGAATAATTGTCTGTCGAAACTGTTTGGAATATTCGAGAAACAAGATGGCGAACACCAGACCCAAGCGTCAGTCCACTCGAGACGGTTCAGTAAAGTTATCATCCAAAAAATTCGACAACGTCTGATGACTCACGTGGTGAGAACTTAACGAATCGAAATTAACCGTTTGTTCAACGAAATTATTGTGCATTTGATGTGGCGGTTCTATGTGAAATTGACCTACACTCCACGGATCACTCAAATCCTCGTTATGTCTTCGAACACTAGTATTAAAAGAAGGCAACTCGGTCCAGGCTTGTGCCGGCGGTGTATTGAGCAACGGTGCGTTAGGGATATTCTCAACCCGTGGCGTTAACGTTTGAGGTTCAGTATTGAAAGAGGACGCACCCCATACCAACGATTCTATAGTCGATGTGGGAGCCACACAAATTTGCTTGAACTTCCCCATGTCCCATGAACTAGGGATATCTGGCGTCGGTATACTATGAATCATTTCCGTAACCTTCGAAATTGACCTTCCGTAGCTGTCTTGACTTCTGCCACTTATTATCGTTCTAGAAGGCGGTCCTCTATCCGGGCTAGGTAAGTGGTAATCAGGACGCATCATGGGACTATAATTTCCAACGCCGGGACTCTTTTTATTACTGTAAACTGCAGCATCGACACTCGCTCTCGGAGAGTACGGACTGTGGTGCATACGATCTTGTCTCGACATAGGACTATATTGACCGGGCGTCTTGTTTGGAGTGTTTCTGATAACATCGCCTTTTATACCTAATCCGGGGTCCGGACTTGGATGTGTCGACGGATGAGGCGAGAACGGCGAGTGATGTTTATTGGGCATGGGGCTGTAGTTACCGGTATTCCAAGCGCCCGACTTCGGCAAGTCTGGTTTGACTATTTGACTAGTATCGGGACTAGGTTGCGCGGAATAAGGACTAGGTTGTGATGAGTAAGGACTCGGTTGTGTGGAATATGGACTTGGTTGTGTGGAGTAAGGACTCGGTTGCGCGGGGCTAGGTTGAGCAGAGTAAGGACTTCTTTGAGATGAAAATTGACTATCCTGTCGAGTCATCGAACTGTAATTAGGGCTGTAATTCCAACTATTAGGATTCTTTATGTCTAACTTAATGTTGTTTGTTTCCGGACTACGTTTATTTTCCTGGGAAGTAGTAGGACTACACTGCTCTATTATCCTATTAGATCTTATTTTGTTAGTTGTTTCAAATCTGTTTAGAGGACTCGCTTCGGATTTGTGATTAGGCGTTGCTTTGAACTGTCCTAAACTCCAGGAATTGGAGTTTTTAAGAGATTCTGTTTGAACTTCTGGACTACTTTGTACTTGACTGTCAGGTTTTGGAACAGGGCTAAAATGGGGACTGCTGAGATCTGATTTCAGAGGTTCCGATCTAGGAGTGGAAGACGAATCTGGTCGAGATGAGGCGGGACTCAATAATTTTGGAATAGTATCAACTGTAGATAATTTACTTTCTGGTATGGAAGTTACGGGATCATGAACATCTTTGTTCATGGATATCTCACTGGTCTTACTATCTGGCGAAGGTTTAGATATTAATTCTACAGATGTTTGTTTATCACTAGAATTTGGCCCCACATCAGACAAACTTTTTGGCTCCTGAAACAGGAATGAGGAAGACTTTTCAGGTGACATAATTTCCTTTTCAACGTTGGTGCTTTCAGTTGTCACATGAGGAGGTGTCGAGGTCAGTGCAGTATCAGATTTAGAGTCTGTTTCTGGCTTCTTCCCAGATTTCTTTGTTCTCGTTTTCTCTTTATCCTGTTCATCTTTAACTTTCGTCTTTTCCGGATCGAAACTATCTTTTAGATCTTGTAACTCTTTCCCAGTGAAGAGGCGTTTTATACCCCGCGGTAACGCGCGACACGAACTAAGATTTAACGACTCAATTAGAGGACATTTCAAAAGAACTTTTTTCACGGCCTCAAAGGATACTGATGACCCACAAAGGTTGAGTATCCTGTAATAGAGATTTTTAGTTAAAGATATCTAGATATAATATAGTAAAGCTAAGTTTTAGGAATACACAGTTTACCTTAACTTGCTGCTAGGTGAATCGGCGAGTGCAGAAACAGCATCGTCGAGAGGTCGGTTTGCACTCGCCCAAGAGAGGTCCAGCTCGAGCAAGCTGTGCGACCATTTCGCGCAGATCAGCTCCAGGCAAGCGTTACTTTGCCGCGTTACATTACAACCTGTAGACAAATATATGAGTCGTTACATTTCAAAAAGAGCTAAATCCAATTTTAATCTATACTAATATATAAAGCTGAAGAGTTTGTTTGTTTGTTTGGTTGAACGCGCTAATCTCAAGAACTACTGGTCCGATATGAAAAAATATTTCGCTTTTAGATAGCTCATTTACCGAGGAAGGCTTTAGGCTATATATCATCACGCTAAGACCAATAGCAGTGGAGCGTCAATGAAAAATGTCTCAAAATCGAGCATATTTTTCGTTTTGGTTGCTTTCGCTGCGTGTTAGCGTTAGTATTATATACGTTGCCATGGTAACGTGGTAACTTTCTATCGCAAACATTTTTAAAGTTTATTTTGTGTTTCTATTCAACATGTTTATTCTATGTTTGTTTTGTTTCCAATTTTTTATTTGTAATCTATTACGTATTATAAAAATAAAGTATGTGTATCTGAAATTAAAATAACAACTTTTTGGTGATTGGATTTGGCTACATGGAACAAAAAATATTTTTTTTAATATTGTTGGTATTTTATATTTTGTTTGTTTGTTCCGGGTTATGTTCGAAATGGCTAGACCTATGTTAACGGGAATTTTACTGGCAGATATGCGAAATTATAGCGGTTGACATACTCTATTTTATTTGTTGAATTTTTACTCCTGTATTCGTCCATGTAAAATTTATTAAAAATATGTTGTTTATTGTAAAGAAGCGAATGAGACGTGTGCTTTACTGGACTTCAAGAATAAATATATATATAATTGAAAGTTATATGTCTGTATGTAATTAAAATTATTTTATATTTTTGGTCACTTTGGCGGCCATTTTGATTTATTTACCACGCTTGCGTCTACATAACTCAGTGATTATAGCAACGTATAAGACTAACTTAATTATATCGACAATACGGGTATATTAGATGTTTCTAATAAAAAAATTAACACATATTGTTAATAATGTATAGTTTAAAACTTTAATTACTTTCTTATATAGTCTAAGTGAGCACTGAGGGTGATATTTTGTAGGTTAAAATTCCAGGCTTGTTGCTGATGATAAATTCCATTTCATTCGATACACTGTTATTATTTACATTTCTAATGTACATGTTACATGTTACAGTAGATGGCGTGCGTGTCGTACTTACAAATGTTTTTGAAAAAGCATCTCTATAATGTACAATATCTACTCATAATTTTACATTTCTTGATATATTTAAAAAAAGCCGCGGGTAACAGCTAGTTTTAGATAATTTTACAATTGTTCTAAAAATAGAGTAGTTCCTTTTTTCTTTCATATTCATCTAAAAGGTCGCCTGGAAGAGATTACTATTAGGAATAATTTGAGATATCCATATATAAAGATGTATAGTGAATGGGTAATACCTCCGAGGAAGAGATGCTGTAGGTCCCAGGCCTGCACGCGCACGAGGCCGGAGTCGGTGAGGCGCTGCAGGCCGCGCAGGTCGAGCAGCCGCAGCCGCGTCGCGCCCCGCACCAGCCGCGCCAGCGCCTCGTCCCCGAGCCGGTACTCCCCCACGGCCACGCGCTCCGAGCTCGCCTCGCCCGCTATCGACAGCTCCTCTAGCTGCGTCCATCCCTCCGTCTCCATCTGAACCCACCGAAACAAAAACACAAACCTACTTTATTCTATTTACGCACTTATCCACGTCGCAACTACCACCGGTTCCGACAAACAACTCAGCTCCTCTAGTTGCTTCCATCCCTCCGTCTCCATCCGAACCGAGCGAAACAAAAACACAAACCTACTTTATTCTATTTACGCACTTATCCACGTCGCAACTACCACCGGTTCCGACAAACAACTCAGCTCCTCTAGTTGCGTCCATCCCTGCGTCTCCATCCCAGCCGAGCGAATGAAAAACACAAACCTACTTTATTCTATTTACGCACTTATCCACGTCGCAACTACCACCGGTTCCGACAAACAACTCATCCCCTCTTTTCGTCCCCCCCCCCCTCTCCCTCCCACCCGAGCGAATGAAAAACACAAACCTACTTTATTCTATTTACGCACTTATCCACGTCGCAACTACCACCGGTTCCGACAAACAACTCAGCTCCTCTAGTTGCGTCCATCCCTCCGTCTCCATCTGAACCCACCGAAACAAAAACACAAACCTACTTTATTCTATTTACGCACTTATCCACGTCGCAACTACCACCGGTTCCGACAAACAACTCAGCTCCTCTAGTTGCTTCCATCCCTCCGTCTCCATCTGTCCGAAAACCCAGCCGAAACAAAAACACAAACCTACTTTATTCTATTTACGCACTTATCCACGTCGCAACTACCACCGGTTCCGACAAACAACTCAGCTCCTCTAGTTGCTTCCATCCCTCCGTCTCCATCTGAACCAACAAAACCACCTACGCCCCCCAAACAAAAACACAAACCTACTTTATTCCCTTTCCCCTCCACCCCCCCCCTTCCCACAAACCCCCCCCCCCCCTTCTCCTCCATCCCCCCCTCTCCATCTAACCCACCAAACAAAAACACAAACCTACTTTATTCTATTTACGCACTTATCCACGTCGCAACTACCACCGGTTCCGACAAACAACTTAGCTCCTCTAGTTGCGTCCATCCCTACGTCTCCATCCCAACCGACCGAATAAAAACCTACTTTATTCTATTTACGCACTTATCCACACCCCAAAACACAAACCTACTTTATAAAACCTCTATTTACGCACTTATCCACGTCACAACTACCACCGGTTCCGACAAACAACTCAGCTCCTCTAGCTGCGTCCATCCCTCCGTCTCCATCTGAACCGAGCGAAACAAAAACACAAACCTACTTTATTCTATTTACGCACTTATCCACGTCGCAACTACCACCGGTTCCGACAAACAACTCAGCTCCTCTAGTTGCGTCCATCCCTACGTCTCCATCCCAACCGAGCGAATGAAAAACCTACTTTATTCTATTTACGCACTTATCCACGTCACAACTACCACCGGTTCCGACAAACAACTCAGCTCCTCTAGCTGCGTCCATCCCTCCGTCTCCATCCGAACCGAGCAAAACAAAAACCTACTTTATTCTATTTACGCACTTATCCACGTCACAACTACCACCGGTTCCGACAAACAACTCAGCTCCTCTAGCTGCGTCCATCCCTCCGTCTCCATCCGAACCGAGCAAAACACAAACCTACTTTATTCTATTTACGCACTTATCCACGTCGCACCTACCACCGGTTCCGACAAAAAACTCAGCTCCTCTAGTTGCGTAACATTTAGTCTTGGTTTCATTACAATCGGTTCACTCTATCAAAAGTTCTTGTAATTTTAATGACGACACGACTTAAGTACGAGAGTAAACTAGGTAAATAAATGGACTTAATACATTGAGGTGATTTTATTACTCGCTGTTTTTTTACATTAGGTTCCACAGGGACGAGTCGCGGGCACCGCAAGTGTCAAATAAAAGTCAAATGGTGCGAAAGCAAATGAACTGAATCTAATACAAAAGCCTAGAAATTTAAATTCCTAACTGAACGCCAGATATTCGAGATTAAAGTGGCCAGTTCGAGAAACGGCAATTTCATGCGTAAGGACCTATAAATAAAGCATACATACGAGAAAGCTTTAGAACAGACTATGATCAGAGTATTCAAAATATTTGAATCGTCTTTTTGTACTATTGTTGGCGTTTTATAAATCCAAATATGCCTGTATTGTATACTTAATACATATCTTTATATATAAATTTCTTCTCTAGGTCCGTATGTCACTGAACTCCTTCTAAACAGCTGGACCGATTTTGATGAAATTTTTTGTGCGTGTTCCAGTGGATCCGAGAATGGTTTAGATTCACAATTGGACCCGGTAGGTGGCGCTACGGTTGGTTTTTAGGATTTTCTTAAATTATCAAAGCAGGACAACGTCCGCAGGGACCGCTAGTATTAATATAATATACTCACTTGTTGTAACGTTGTTGTAGATGCTAATACAAGTTGTGAATTGGCTGCTCTGAACACTCGCATTTTAGGGCATCCCTTTTGAAGCGCCTCCAATGGTACAGGAGCTGGATGAGAAGTAGCGAGAGCACCTGATATATCAAGCACCTCGAGATTTTGACAATGAGCCTATAAACATATTTTATAACAAATGTATAAATAATATATCACTTGCAACACTATAAGAAATACATGAATAATACAATAAAGTCACCAATTTTCAATGATAGCGTTTTAAAAATTCACTATAAATAGGTAATTTAGTCTTAACTTTATCCTGGCATTAACTAATACCCACTCTCTATGCTAAATAAACTTTTAATTAAAGACATATGGCAGTGTTTATCGAATTACAAAATATAAGTGGTCTGCGACTATCTACCAAAAATTCCACATCAAATAGTCATAAACCTGATATGCTGATACAACTGCTGTAACATATGCTGATACGTTCAGTAGTTTTTATGCGACTCAGCCTCATAGGGACTGCATTTTCATCATATAGATAACTACACATACATACATAAATTACTACATAAAGTTATAGATAAAAGAATGTTTCATTAATGTTGGGTAAATTCATTGCAACTGGAAGCAAAGGTATTTTCAGTTAAGATAAATCATTGTTACATAAACGTTAGCAACAAAGTTACAATATCTGACAAATGTAAAACAGATTCGACAACATTATTAGATTTAGAATGTTTAATTGTCACTTACCGCAACAGAAGACAGTATTTGTGGTAGAGCGCTGAATTTATTATTCGCTAATGTCAAGTGAGTAAGCCGTTCGCCGAAATTTTCCGTGACACGCGCCATCGAAGCCGCCGACAAACACGTGCTGGAGCTGCCAGTTTCCGACTGGAATATCAATTAAATGTAATAAAACCTCTGCATTTACATATATCACAAATACTATACACGAAATATATATAAGAGTTGTTGAGGTATGTATGCATGGTACACATATATGTTTCAACCACTCATATATGTATGAATAGTTAGCTTAGTTCAGATAGGTCGCGAATTGCATGTATCAGACAACAGCCCAAGCCGAGGTGTGCCGTGCACCCTTGATCTAGTTGTCAAATAAAATCGGCTGAGTGCCTTAAGCGCTCGCCTTAGTAGTCCGGTGAAGCTGTTAAGACCTTGCTAGGTCAATAGCGTAGTCAGTTCGAAAAAAAAAAACAAATAAAAGCAAGAGTGATGAACAACCCAAGTAATATTATAAATGCGAAAGTGAGTTTTTTTGTTTCAAACTGACTAACGCTATTGGCCTGAAAGGCGTTCACACCTTCACTGGACTACCTTGTTATGTTACTGTTGAATTGATAGGTCTTCACAACTTCACCGGTCTAGTTTGTTGCTAATGGCCTACCAGGAGTTTATAATTTCACCACACTAATGTGTTGCTGTTGACTCGATAGGCCTTCACCAGTTAAGTTTCTTTATTACGCTTTCACGTCTATATTACTCTACAGATCATCATGCCATTTTGCATCAGATTGTCAGGGTAACAGAAAAGGACATAGGGTTCCTTTCACAAACAAAAATGTATTGTTTCCAAAGGATAAGTCAAACCCACTACTTCCTCCTTTGTTTGTCAATAAACTTTCTCTTAATTTTTTTTATGTTAGTACCTATTGGCCGGCGTTAGTTTTTTGGAAAACAAAATCGTTTTTCCCAAAATCATCGACGAGTCAAAGCCTTTATTTATAAGTCTCTATTCGTCGTACTTCATAATTCTTACATCTACCTTTATATTTGTACACTCGAGAAACCTGAGTAATAATGTAATTTAAAAAATAAATAAATTATATTCAAATTTCGACTACCACTATAAATATTTTATCTTGTGATTCAATAGATTTGTCACAGCAGCAAACAAAATTGCGTCAATGCATTTTATTGACGTACGTTTATTTTGACGTAATAATGCACACCCGCACAAAAAGCACAATCTAAAATATTTATTGATATGCTACTTAACATATAAGATTAGGGCAATATTCAACAGGATGTGTCCTAACGACACGACAGAAGAATAATATAATATTATAGGCTCGCCCGGGGTAGTACCACCCTCTCACAGAAAACCGACGTGAAGTAACAGTGCTTGCATTGTTGAGTTTCGTTCGGTCAGTGAGAGCGCCGGAGGCCCAGCTCCCTACTTTCCTCTTCCTCTCCCTCCACCCCTCCCTTGCTTAACTTCGGTGGTCAGGCGAGAAACCGGTATTTTCAACGCTCTACCCGACACAGTGTTTACCCCCACCAGTTTACGTTACACAAAAAGTTTGCGGATTAGAATTTCAAAGCCACCCATAGGAAATTTCACTACAAAAACATATATTACACATAGACACTAACCGTAAGCGAAAGATCTAACCGCTGCAATTTAGGCAATGCCTGTATAAGATCAAATAGCTGGTCAGACGTGATGCGATTCCAACCTGCGACGCTGAGCTCAACGAGCCCGGGACAATAATCCGCAACACACGCCAGCACCCATGAAACGTTGCACACCTTCCATTGAGCTACAATGAAAAAAGAAACAATTCATTGGAGAATGAAGCGATGACGGACCAGTGTGTTCGGACACCGAGTCGATAGACGTAGGTTCGAATCCTTGCAACCAAGTCTCAGATTTTACTGAAGGAAAATATCGAATCAAACCATGATATTGTAATAGGGTTTTTTTTCTAATCCCATCTAATCTATCTATCACCCTCAAGTTGAAAAGTCGCCATGTCTCGCCACGCCAACAATCAGGTTTACCCTCGCCTATAGATATTTCACATCAAAAATTTAAATGTATCTATAAAACTGTTCTATTCACAATTATATAATCATGGCTAATTTTGTAATATCATATAATATTCTTCAAAATTTTGTACCTAATTTACAAGTTTGTGTTGATATTTTTATTATATATGCAAATATTATGTATTTACTTATTTATATCATAATTTTATTTTAATTTGCTTGTTGTATTTTTATTAGGACAAAATTTTAATTTCGATGCGATTTTGATGTAACATATATTTTTCAACATTAGAGTCACAAATGAAATTAAAAAAAAATTGCGTGTAAGCATTACTTATATGTTTATTATAAGAGCAATGCGATATATTTTGACATAGATATGTATAGTAGCTGCATATATATATATATTTTTTAAACACTCCGGTAACTCACTTTATCTGTTTAAAATTTCAAACAATATAATCAAAAGTTCATAAACTTACTATTGATTATAAACAATATAAACTATTGAAAGAATATTTAAAACCTTACCAATATTTAAACTTTGACACTGTGATAAGCGATTTTCGAGCAGCCAAACCAGTTTGTAATCAGTTTTACATTTCTCACTTGTGTATTGCGCAAGATCGACATTCTTCCATAACTCGGGTAGACAGCTCACACTGTGCCATAACTTACACACTTTACCTAACCTGAAATTACAATAATCAATAATTGAGCACGTAAGATATAGGTATTACATGAAAAGGGCAACACTGTCATAGAATTTACATTAAACTTAATTCAAGTTACACATAAAATAATACTTAAACTTGAAAGCATAATCTCTACTGTTTTAAAAATTACTACACAAAATCTATCTCCTTTATATGAAAAAACAAACATACCTTATAACAGCTGGTAGAGTTCCTTGTGATGATACAACGTCTTCAAATATCTTTGCGAGTATTTCTTTGGGTAGCAATTCGGCCCACGGACTTTGTGGCCCCGTATCCTTACTGCCCGTTGCACTAATTCTATTTCTTTCAGTCTTTTCGCTTTTTTCTGTAAAATCGTTATAATTGGAATAATTTACGAAACAAAACAATAATTGTCTATATAAAAAAATACAGAGATCTGAGCGCACATCATGCCAAAAACTACTGGATAGATTTCCATAATTTTCTATTACTTTGACTTCACAGATACTTGGCTGTAATCTAGAAAAATTGGGTTTCTTCATCACTACATAATAAAAAAGAAAGTCCTCTGTCACGCCCGTCTGTCTGTTCGCGATAAATTCAAAAACTATTGAACGGATTTTCATGCGGTTGTCACCAGTAGATAAAGTGATTCATGAGGAAGGTTTAGGTATATAATTTGTCGAGGTTTTTTTTATTTATCAGAGCGGAATAACGTCCGCGGTGACCGCTAATTTTTTATTGAAATAAAATTATAGAGATGCACGCATCGTGCAAAAACTACTGGATAAATTTCGCGATACATTTTTATTACTTTTACTTCACAGATACTTCGTTATAATCTAAAAATAATTGGGTATATTCAGTTAATATATATTTTTTTCATTACAATTTTTATAAACACTACGCGATCAGTGATACGTGTTTTCTTGTCATCGTGGAGAAGTTGGCAAACGGTATTGTGCGCGTGCGCAGCAGAGAAGTTAACGGATACCATTGTTTTCAAAGAAATTTTGTAAGTATATCTTTACTTTAAAATTTTTTGTTTTTCCTTTTCAACATAAAATCAGACAAAAATATTATAATTTTTATATGTAAATTTAATCCTTTTATAGTATGTCATTCTCTATAGAACTGTATTTTTATATTCGTAATTATGGTACACCACATGGATACAACATCACTTTTTTTTGTACGATGTAAAAGCAAGGACTTTGTTATCTAAAATACGTAGGAAAGTTAAATAAGAAATCTTTATTTCGGCGACACATACCTATTCATTCATTCATCACCGACTACTTCCATATAAAAAAAAATCTATTGCAAGAGATTTATTTCATATTATTTTAATACAATAATGATAATTCCAAGATTGGTTTTGAATGAAATTTTGGCAAATATATGCAAAAGTGAACAGAGGTGTTTTTACTTTCATACCTCCCATTTGATAGCTTATAATCTTAAAATATATAATAATATTAACATATAGATATGCATGACACACCATTAGTTTTGCTTTCATTTTTTTGCTTCTGTATATAAAATATATTATTACGAAAATATACAACACAAACAAAGTCAAAAGTATTAGGTAGTTACGGATATAATAAATCGTCGGAACTCGCAAAATCGGCTCAAACGTTTTCATTTATGTGCCACTGAATGTTCTAACTAAGGAAAAGCTTCTGAAAAGGAGGAAACTGCCAATCGTTTACTGCAGCAGTGCAATGAGCTAACCAAATTACCCAATAAACTCTCCCAGGGGTCTTCAATAATATTAGACAGCTACTAAAATTCCCATAGAAGCTGGGTTATATAGTAAGCAAAACTCCTGGATACGAATCCACGATTTTATAGTGGCAATATCCAGACACGTCGACACTTGTGTATACTATACCGACGTGACTGACGACGCGATTAGTAGGTTCATCCATCGGGCCGTGGATGCTCCGACGCGGGATGTTGTGATTATAATTTGAAAGTGGCCATAAAGGATCAAAAAGCGACCGCTATGAAGACAATAACCCCGTTAAAATCCGTCTAAAAGTAGCTAATAGTTAAGTAAAAAAAACATATATATAATAATAATAAATAAAAAAATCCCAACTGTTGTTCACAGATACAACGATTTTTTACGTATATAATAAATTAAACGAAAGCAAAAAAAAGGTGCGGACCAAGAGTCTGCATAATATATATTTAAAAGAAAAAAAAGAAGCGAAACTCGTAAAGGTTTCATAGTTCATTGTTATACATGGTTAATTAATTGTTGTATTCCGTCACTCGCATATTTGGCTCAATCAGTTTTTTTCATTATATAAAAATACGCGCGTATACGAGAATACAATGGTATGTTACATTTTTAAAGCAATAAAAAGCCTTTGGTAAATTAAGATTTACCTCAAAGAATCATTTACGTATGTACATACATTTTAATAATACTCCTTCATTCGGAAATTACGATTTTAAAACTATACATATTATAAGAATGTAAATCTAACGTGCCTGTATTTTTTCGATTTTCGTGGAAAAAATTGTTGCAGGTGTCTAGGAATAAGTAATAAAATACATTTCAATATTTTTTAGAAATGTCTGTCTGTCTGTCTATCTGTTTTTATATAGTTAATTCGGTATTTTAACTCTGCCCTCCCAATATTACGATATTATATAAAGAATTTGATGTACGTCCGCAAAAACTTAGATAATCTAAATTTAGCAAAAGACCGACATAATGTAAATACTAGAAACAATAACAAACTAGTCACTCCATGTTTCAGGCTCACTAAGACCAGTAATCATTTTTTAGGTAATAGTGTTAGATTTTATAACAAAGTCCCCAAACACATTACTGATTTGCCAGATAGTAAGTTCAAGTGTAATGTCAAGCGGGTCGTAATACATAAAGGCTATTTATTACAGGGTGGATCAATATGTGAATGATGGCGATGTCTGGAAGTGACGCCTCTCTCTGTGCATCCACCAAAAACGAACGTAGCGTTATATGTCGATTATGTTGTAATAGTAAAAAATTATGTTATGTATTATGAAAAGATAAACCAGATCGAGTTTCTTGCCGGTTCTTCTCGATGACTGGGTTGTTTTCCAGACCGGTGGTAGTTTTGACGTTCATAAGTACCTTCTCAGGGCCTAAATTGAATAAAGAGTATTATGATTTCGTATGTACACGCATCACTGCTAAAGTACTGGGTTCACAATAAAACCACACCAAAATCATAAAGCATATCTTCGAAAATAAATTAAACTAAAAATCGGTCCACTCTATCAAAAGTTATTACAATTTTAATGACGACGTGACTTAAGTACGAGAGAAAGTAAATAAGTAAATGGAGTTAATACATTCAGATGATTTTCTTAGTCACTGTTTTTTTACATAAGGTTCCACGCGGATGGAGTCGCGGGCACAGCTGGTTATTTTAAATAAAATTCAAGCACAGTAGGTTGTACTAGTACCGTGAAAAAAATAACAAAATGACTTATACTTCAGGTTGTAGAAGCCTTATTGTAAAAGAAAATACAGAAAATCAGAGAAACAAGCAAATGTAACAACATAACTTACTTTTAGGATTCCCCCTTTTAGTATTGTTAGGTTTACGAACTTTTGGAATTTTCGATCGCGTGTTTCGCGGTTTTGGTGCAGCAACACTCATCGCAGCTGCAGTGTCACCACGAGACGGATCATATTCCTCGCCCGAACTTTCGCTTGGTACTGGAGAAGCTGCTCTTTTCTTCTTAGATTTTCTCAAACCTATATCTGCTATTGATGCTGGTGTCGGTGTTACCTAAAAAAATAATTATGTTTAACACCTAATCATATATCAATATAATTTTTAATATATAAGTATAACATATGTTTTGTATACGTCAATAAATAAAATTTAAGAAAGCAGACATATAATAATGTGTTTAAACAAAAAAGTTGGAGTAACAATTTAAATACATTCGAGTCACAATATTTCTGTTAAATATCATTTTATTATATATTTATGTTAATATTAACACTAAAATTTAAATAGAAAAACTATCATCGTAATTCTCGTAATCGACAGCTGACGCTTGTAGATTATAGAATCAATCTAACTGTAATTTTAGATAAATATAAGATTGAAATTGAGGTAGGGGCTAGAGTTAATAAATACTCTTTCCCAGAGAGACTAAGCAGAAAAGCTACAATTAAAATTAAATACATAAAAGATAGTATTTAATTGAGACAAATATTTAATGTGAGTCATAATGGCTCAGTGGTAATGTGTGCAAACATCACATAAATCGATGTAAGTGGGAAACCCTGCATTGAGCGAAAACTGTCGGTAAAGGAAAACTTCACGGTGGCAGACTTTTTGGTAAAGTCCACTTGGCTAGCTAACACCCTAAAATTGAAAATCTGTTGCTAACAACCTAAGGTATTTTTCCGGTAGCTGCACATGTGAGCCTGGCCTCTCTAGATTTAGCATGTTACTGTTTTAAAGTAGATCATTAATGGTTTGATATTATGTATGAAACTTTATTTTTATTATTTATATTTTTCTCTTTCCACAACAGGCATTGCGAAGCAGCGATAGTAAGCTCTACTCTTGAACCGAGATGTAAGTTTGATCCCTGCTCTTGACTGTGATTTTTGAGATGTTTATAACTGGTATTTCTGGGTTTTTATGTTAATTATCTATGTGTCAGTTATTCTAAATATATTAGTTATTTAGTTACCTTAATATGTTACATTTTACTTGGGATTTAAATAGCTTTATTGGAACTTATGTAATAACATTTATTTTTATTACGACTGCATAGTGATTTTGTGTAAGTCTTGAAACATCTTTTATAATGGTTTAGTAACAGCAGTGTAATATCATTGAACAATTATATGCTCGAAGTCTGTTTATACCAAGACTAGGTCAATGCTATTTTTTTAAAAACAAGAAAATTCTGTGTTTGTTATTGTTTTCCAACACACACATTTCAGAGCTTTATGTACATATATATAACTCAAAAGACTTTAAATTTTTCCCTACTTTAAAAAATAAATTAGTTCAAGAAATATATATATGTAGCAAATCAAAATCATTATAATTCATTTAATTTCAATACCGATATTAAGACACTGATCCTACTTTTCCAAGGTATATGAGACTGAATAAAAAATGTACTATCCTTTCTATTTAAAAGTAAAATGCCCAGATTGATGAATTTTCCAATAAACCTGAACTAAACCTTATTAATTTTCCTATTTTTATTACACCATGAACTGATAAAATCTAGAAAATAAAAGGATGTAGATGCATAATGAATTAAGAACATACAACCGCTTTATGATCATGCTCTTCGAATAATATTCTGTATACTGTTAGTAATAAAAATCAATAGCACAATAATAATACTCAGACAGCTGTGCAAAAGGTAGCAAAAGCAAGTACATATTTATTTCATTGTTGTATAACTCATAGAATCAAGTTATAAATAAATATAGGTATACATAAAAATATGAAAGTAACTCCTATAAAAACTTTCAACTTCTTTAAATTATTCAGTGTAAACAATTTGCAAGGTAATATGTAAATATAGTGTGTTGTATTATTTATAATATAAGAATGCTTTTTATTAACTTGGATAAAATTATGCTTCATTTTCCCAATTCATGTTGAAAAAAGCTGAGCTTTTATTAATTTCTGGGATATGATACAAACTAAAGTATCCTGTATACTAAATATATATGTAACAGGTTTGGATGTTTTGGGTACACATAATTACTCAAAAAGGATGTCAAGATGGCAATATAATAATATCTCTATATAGAATATTAGTTAATTACTTAAACTTAATTAATTAATTAAGACTATTTGGAACAGTAGGTTATTATATAAGTAGTAGGTAAATGATATAGTTACAAATAATTACTAATTCTATTGCACAAATTAATTATCCAGAGTCTAGGATAAGCGACTACCAGAGTACAACAAGTGTACCGCGCTACGTCAGAATTCAGACTGACTTATCGGTAGTAGCTCCTCTCCTATTATACAAGTCGAGTCTACTACTAGTATACCTCTCGTGGAGAGAGGTGTGACCGAACGATGCGCTCTGTGATGTGGGTAGGCACCAATATATACATTTTTTTTGTTACCAGCACATAGGTATGTAAATTTAAGTGAAAAACATTTTTATATAACATTCTACATTTCTACAGGAGAGTAGCTTTGTAGGGTAAAACATATTCCTAAAAATATCAAATGTCTCCTTCGACCCGCTCTTGCTTATATTTAGTGTTTTTTGGTCACAATAAATCATTACAGCTTTTTGCAGTTCATCTATATAAAAGTATATAGTAAATAATAAATATAAAATTGTACATTAATATATTCACTCGATAAGTTAGTATAAATATAAAATGAAATATAATTTTGCTTCATTAATGCTGTTTTTTCTTTTAGTTGATTTGAATTAATGTAAAAATTAATTTCTTATATACAAATTATACATATGTGATACATAAAACATTTACGATTTATCATTACTTTTGTATACCAACATAGGTGAACCAAACACAAGCAAAATTCAAGATCTAAGTTTCAAACATTTGTTTAACAGACTAAATAAGTCATTTTCTTTTCAAACTGACTAAC
Source organism: Antheraea yamamai (assembly GCA_036509395.1). NCBI lineage: Eukaryota > Metazoa > Arthropoda > Insecta > Lepidoptera > Saturniidae > Antheraea > Antheraea yamamai. The sequence continues at coordinate 9,989,263 of AP028438.1, read as the reverse complement.
CTATGTTGATTTGGTGGGCCTACACAGTTTTACCAGGTTTATAAGGCAAGTGCTTATGGCGCTCAGTAAAAAAACAAGCAGTGCTACACTGAAATGCGTAATTCAGTGAAACAATATTTTATTAAACAGGATTTAATGAAAATAATAATAATCTTATACTTACTATTTCATGTATGCTTGTTCTTCTGATCTTAATTTTTATAGTATTAGTGTCAACTATTTGACTCTGATATGTGGTTGTACATTCAGATTTCTTTGACTTCTTTTTACTCCGAGAACAAATATCTAACATAGCACGTGGTTTACCACTACAAGGTGGAATGATATGAGTCCGTCTCTCTTTAGAGTTCTTTTTACTTTTTTTAGATAATTGACTAAGTTCATGACTGAAAGGTTTGCCACTCTGACGTTGCAAATTAATTAATGGTAACTTTACACTGCACTTGAGCACTTCATCATCAGAGCTATCACTACCTATATAGTCTTCTTCTTCTTCTTCCTCAATGTCCACCGGTTCTTTAACAATTTCATAATTTTTATACTTACTTCTACTCACTAAACTCAAATTTTTACCACTTATCACTTGTGCTGTGTTGTTCTTAGAACGAGTCCTGTGCCGATGTTTTTTTCGTTTGCTTCCTGATGATAAATAACCATTAACCAATGGTTCAGTTTCATATCTGGGATGCTGCTTGTGCTTCCTATGCTTTGATCGTTTAACTGCAATAGACCCATTAAACTGTTGTTTCTGATTGGCAATATCATCAATGCTTTGTTCAAAATCAGTTTCCAGTTTAACGCAAGATACCGCCTCGGGTGAGGCGGCGACGTCGCCCGGTAAGACAGGCGCCACTTTGGACACTCGCACATCAGGAAAGAGGTCCTTACGGACAGTGAGCCTCGCGGCCTCGTAACTGCCGTTCACGGGACTCGACTGACCAGACATGCCGCCCGCCTCCCGCCGCCCTCGCGTACCACTTCTACAAACCACTCACCTGTCCGCGAGGTAAACAATCAGTTTGACACATCACATTTTCACTTTTGTGACTGAGCAATACACCGATCGTTTTATGATGCTTATAATATGTCAGTGATTACTAACAAACGATGTGTAAAACATCATCATTTCTTTAGTTTGCATTTCTTGTGAGACCCAAACATGTTATTTTCTTCACATATTCGCATTTTAGGTCATCCATGTTCATGTAACGTTGTGATTGCGAAAAACAAAGTACAGATCATTTTCGCGGACACTTGATCTTGAATGTTTCACAAAAAGGCATAGAAAAGACAATACTTTGCAGTACGAACATAATACACTCTTATTTTTAATTATTTTCGCTCACTATGAGTTCATGAAAACTGTTGACCTTGTTTAGAAGCTTATTATGTTTCAAATTTTAATCAACAGATGCAGACATTGTCAGAAAAAAGTTGTTCGGGTCTGAACGCAGTAACCTTGTGTGAACGTTTTCGCTGAGTTGCAGTTTAATCAAAATTAATTTTCACATTTATTAACCGACTCTTTTAAAATACAATATACCTACAATTATAATAGATAATAATACGTTTCAATTTTTTTTTGTAATATTATTTTTAAACTGATTATGTTGTATAAAGGTATTACAAGTACTTCTTTACAAGCATAACGATTAATGTCAAACAGGTTGTGTTTTGTTTTACTTTATAATTAGTTCACGACAACAGAGATGGCAGCACTCAGCAAATTTGTATAAATTCAATACGAATCTGTATGTATTTTGTACAACTACAATTTTACTTTGTTTCTCTTTCACGCAAATTATACGAGATGCTTGTCAAAAGTAGGTATAACGAAGATGAAGAATAAATCTTATTTCTTTAACTCAATTTCTAAACATTCTTTATTTTATTGATATGTTTGTGTGTGGAATTATTAGTGTTATTAGTTACAATTCCTATGTTGTATATACTTCCTATGACGTTTTTCAACAGTGATAATGATAACCTACACGGTTTTAATAGCTAAGTACATGGCTGGTGAGTCATATTTATATTTATTACATTAGCTGTATATATTTATCGGTGATCTCATACATAAATTTGTTACACTGGCTTACACTTCATTGCTATGCTTACTACGCTATAACAATATTATTAATTGTTAGCGTACTGTACTGATGTGTTGTTTGTACTATGTGTAATATTTTTGTTTATTATTGTAACTGCACTATTTGGTAAAATGTAATCTAATAAATGCATATAGCGCATTTTATTTTATTTTTTAAATGTTCGATGTCTAGCTAGACATTTGAAAAGAATAAAAATTATTATACATATAGCAATATACAAAGAAAATAAAATAATAAACTGAGGGCACATAACAATCGTAGTTTTAAGATGTTTGTATTTATTAAAAATCGATTCTATAATTTAATTTCAATTATGGATATTTTACTTTTTTCATTTAGGTGCGCAAAAATTTTATACGATGAATTTCGATTATAGATGTTTTGTATAACATATAATACGGGCTATATCTGGCAACAAATTTGTATATAATTTAATGTAAAAAACTACAATATTGTTGTATCAGAAAACTTATCAATATCATCTCGTTCCACCAGAAGAATGCGCCTCAAAAACATCGATGAGTTTTATATAGTCTTTATGGTCCTGGTTTTCGAACCATAGCTTGCACCAGAAATTTGCACGAGCTTAGTAATCTTTGTGTTCCACTGAGTATTTTCGTCTATCCATATTCTCCTTAAGGCAACATGACGCAATTAAGGAACCAAAGTAATTAAATTCTTCTATCGCGTCGTGGTGTAATGTTTAAAAGGAAATATTAATATACTTTAGCTAGCTTCTGCCCGCGACTTCATCCGAGTGAAATAGTTACTTTGGGCAAAGGCTAACACGCAGCGGAAGCTCTCAAAAGTAAATAGAAACATTGTTTCATTAGTGTTCCGCTCCTATTGGTTTTAGTATGATGATATATCCTATAGCCTATAGCCGTCCTCGATAAATGAGCTATCTAACATTGAAAGAATTTTGCACATCGGACCAGTAGTACCTGAGATTAGCGCGTTCAACCAATCAAACAAACAAACCCTCCAGCTTAATATATTAATACAAAGCTTAATAATATTAATATAGATTAAGCTAAACCGCGGGCACAGCTACTTCCAGGATACGAATTTTATAAGGACAATATTTTGTTTAGCAATTGCCAGTTTATCCCACATACGCTTTCCAACGCTTTTTTATAGGCAACAACATAGCTGGAGGACTGCTGTAAATTTGTAATAAAATGCGACGAACTGCGACATTTTTAGGTTGTTTCCTGGTTCGCTTTCTCTATACGAAGCCGCTATTTGATTATTATTATTTTACTAGCTGTACCCGCAAATCCGCACGCATTAAAAAAAAATGTATTAAAGAAATATAAATTGTGAGACCATGTACAATTATAGAAATACTCTTTAAAAACAATTATAAGGACGACACGCACGGCACTTACAGTAACATGTAACGTATACATTAGATATATAAATACTAAGAGTGTGTCAAATGAGATATAAATACTAACAGTGTGTCAAATGAGGTTTATCATCAGCAATATATTTGGAACCTTAATATAACCCCCCACCATATAACTTCCTTAGTGCTCACTTAAACTGTATAAGAACCTAATGAAACAATGACTTAAAGATGTTATTGAAATCATATAATATATTGTCAAAAAGCAATACGTTTGTGGAGTCCGTTCTATCGGCGTGGAGCCCTTGAGTACGCTGCTCCCGCGATACAGTGACACAAAATCTTACAACACTGCAACAACAATACACATATCACCTCCGCACACGTGCACGCACACATGCTTACACATGAAAGTGGAAGGCTTTTATTTTTCCCTTATCGAACTGAAATAGTTTAGAAAAATTATACGACATAAAATACATATAAGAGTTGTCGAGGTATGTATGCTTGGTACACATATATGTTTCAATAACTCATATAAGTATGAATATGTAGCTTAGTTTAGCTCAATAGGTCGCGAATTGCATGTATCAGGCAACAGCCCAAGCCGAGGTGTGCCGTGCACCCTTGAGCCAGTTGCCCAAATAAAATCGGCTGAATGCCTTTAACGCTCGCCTTAGTAGTCCGGTGAAGTTGTTAAGACCTTGCTAGATCAATAGTGTAGTCAGATCGAAAAAAAAGTACGTTTGTGGTCTAATATCTTATTAGAAAGATGCCCTGTATCTTCAAAATTACTATTAATAATTATGATGTTGAATTGTAAACAATGAATGAGCTGACGTCTTGAAATCTTACATAAATATAAATCAATATATAAAACTTTATATCTGTCTAAGCACTTTTTAATCTTCGACAACTTAAATAGTGCTGATTGAACTCCATATAATATTCCTATATGTTACTATGGTTACTGAGTTATGTAGACGAAAGCGCGGTAAATAAAAGAAAATGGCCGCCAAAATAACCAAAAAGACAATATAATTCAAATTACATACATAAATACATATATATGAATTTCGATTATATTTGTTCTCTTGGAGTCCAGTACACCGCACGTCTTATGCACATGTTTACAGTAAAGAACATATTTTTGCTAAATTTCATGCGGATGAAGTCGCAGGTAACAGCTAATCTAAATTACTTCTTATAAGGTCCAAGCCCTACCATATCTCCCGTCTTTTTGAAACATTAAAAATATTTACTTTATAAAAATATATTAGTGGGATATTTGCCATTATAATTATAAAAATATTTAATTTGTAAAAATATATTAGTGGTATATTTGCCATTATAATTATTATACTCGTGGCATTTCAGAATTCACACGCACTGGAGTTTCAGTGTAAAGAGAAATGCTAATCAAAACGATTATAAATATTTACATAGGTTATTTATTTATTTCTCTTGAAACATCGTAGCATGCAGTGCTATTTTTTAATGCAGTAACATGATCTTACTAATGTAGAATTTGAGGTTGTCACTATTTTCAATCTAAGTGTACAGTTATTATATGACACGGTTTTTGATTTTTAAATGCCCATTTAAGGCAATCTAATTTTTTTTATCGTTCCAACTATATGAGAAATTTGCTATAATTATGCTTCATGTGAAGTAACTCTGCAGAGTGTGGTCTTCAAAGTTTTCTTAAAACGTTTTGAGTACTTAGAAAAAAAAACAACTAAGTGTTCACTTGTCTTTCATATTTTATTATATTTTTTATCTTTATGGGATTTTAATATATTCTCAGATTACTTAGTAAAGTATGCACAGCATCAGCTTATTATGTAAACGTAAGTTGCGACTGCTGAGTCACGAGTCTTCTAACCATAGAGTGACGAACCTGCGAATGTAAGCGGTTTCATAATTCTATGCTTCTAACTGTGGTCAACGGAATTGTTTTCGAAAACTTATTTTAATGTTTTATAGTATTTGAATTTTACGCTTTTATCTTAGGAAATTTGTCTTCAACAAGGTTTTAGGTAATTACTCTCGTCATTTCAGTGAGTCTCTGTTTTGTATTTAATCCTATAGAACGTTCTTAAAAACGGGCTTATTATTACTGGTAAATTTCATCAGAATCAACGTCGAGAAAATAATAAACTATACTTTTTTCTATACCCTACTAGTAGGTAGGGAAGTTTGCAGATTCCTCTTATTTGTTATCAACAATTCTTGTAACTTCTTGGAGATGTTTCTGCTATCAAATTTCTCTGAAATCTCTCTCTCGCTCTCTCTCTTGCTCTTTTCTAATTGTGCTTTATTTCCTTGAAGAGAAATAGAGGTAGAGTTACATTTGTAAAGAATGAAGCGTTTAAATAAATTAAGCAGTACAGCCGTGCATAGGTTAATTGTTGAATAAAAACCTCCTCTATAAATGTGGCTGGTGGCTTGATTGTGTGTGTTGATTGAGGGTAAAATTTGTAATTTCGTTAGCTAACTGCACCTTTGTGAACTGTAAGAGGTACACGTGATTCATACCCAGATTCTCTTCTTAAGAAGGGGTTTTTGAAGAGGTCGGCTCTTAACATGATTACCTTTATTCCATACGATATTTCAATCTTACGGAATCTTTCTAGTTGCCACAGAACGTCGGTGTAGGCTGATAGAATTTTCTGACACTTGTGTAACTTGGCAAACTCTATGGAGTTAATCCTATAGAGTATGCTATGAGTAGATAGGTGGTAGAGCCACGCTGAAGCTATTACTGGTTTCAGCATTAATGGGTCGGCTCGCCCGAGGTAGTACCAACCTCTCACAGAAACACCGACGTGGAGTAACAGTACTTGCATTGTTGCGTTTCGTTCGGTCAGTGAGAGCGCCGGAGGCCCACCTCCTTTAAAAGGCTGGCAACGCACTTGCGACTCCCACGGTGTTGCTACTGTCTATGGACGGCGGTGATCACTTACCATCAGGTGACCCGCCTGTTCGTTTGCTCCCTATAATATAAAAAAAGAGTAGTGAGTACGCTTCAACACAGGAGTCTTTCGACAAGTTCATGTTTTTAACCATGGCAGCCCCTCCACCGCTGCAAACATCGCGCACTTTTTACATTCCAATTAAATAATAATTCCAATGTGGTAATAGTATTGTCATGTTATACAAACGCATTATACTGCTAATTTGATGAATCTTATTGTTAGTGAAATTTAAATTTTTACATATGAATTAGAAGATTCTTATTTTATACCATACCTTATGTCTTTGTAATATACACATATTATTTTTAATTTTATAACATCTATAAAAAGGTTGACCTAGGTTAGATTTTAATGACTACATTTATATAGCTAAAAACAGATTTTTTTATATAAAAGTACTTATGGGGCATAGAGTTATCTACATACACACATCAAAAAAGTCTAAGCAACATGCGTGATATTACAAATTTTACCATTTATATTAATTAATTTCTAAGTATTTACTCAAACAAAGTGCGTAGGTAAGTAAACTTTTTTGTTATTGATGACATACTGGCTGGTTGTAAAAAAAATTTGATTATTTTTGTTTTTTCATAAAATTCAAATGACTGCGAATTTGTTTGAATTTAAGTGCGTTTTAATTGCTACGTTTAGTCTTGATTTTATAATTTTACCAACCATTTAAATAAAGTTAGCGACAAAATTGAATTGTTAGATATTCTTTACGTCATGAAGCGACGTCATTTGATGGCAAATGAAATGCAAAGAGCTGTAGGGATGTTGCAAGCGGGAAGTAATCAATCTCAGGTATCTCAACATTTTGGCATTCATAGAAGTGTTATTTGTCGTCTTTGGCAGCGCTACAATAATACAGGAGAACCCGCTGAACAGCATCCAGGCCGTAAAAGGAGTACAACCACTCGGCAAGACCGGTACATACAACTGACTGCAAGACGCCAGCCGATGTTAACCGCTCGAGAGATAACTTTGAGGCTACAAATTTCAAGTGGTGTTGATGTAAGTCCTCAAACTGTGCGAAATGGACTGCATGAGTACGGCCTACGAGCTCGACGCCCAATCAGGTGCCCACCGATACGTTACGGGAATCGCGCTCGTCAATATGAATGGTGTAGAGAACGCATAACATGGACCCAGGAACAATGGGATAAAATTATGTTTTCCGATGAGTCGCGATTCGGGTTTAATCCTGATACAAGAAGGGTGCGAGTGTATCGTCGGCCCGGAAATACTGAAAGGCTCAGGTACGTTCAGGAAGTTCATCCATACAGCGGCTCAACAGTTATGTTATGGGCGGGTATTATGAAAAACAAGCGAACTGAGTTTTTGTAAATGGAAACATGAATGCTGAAAATTACATTGGGGATATTCTCAGACCTTATGTCTACCCATTTGCACAAACCTTTGGCTCCGATTTTAGGTTAATGCATGACAATGCGCGTTCACATACAGCTCGGCGGACCAGTGAATACTTTGCAACGGAGAACATCCGGGTATTGCCCTGGCCTGCACAATCGCCAGATCTCAACCCCATCGAGCACGCATGGGACATGCTCCAGAGACGTGTTTTGAAGGACTTGGACGGAGCGACAACAACCCAACAGCTGAAGAATTTGCTACAATTCCATTGGGAGCGAATACCGCAAGATGACATAAACAGTCTCATTAATTCAATGAATAATCGTTGCCGACAAGTTCTGAATAGCAGAGGAGCCCATACTTTGTATTAAATTGTTCTATTCTTTCACAATAAATACATTTTCTTTAGAAATTTCATTTTGTAAGAAAAAAGTTTAGTTTCTTATGTATCTTAGTTTCTACAGTATATTCTAATATTGTTCATTTCTGTTATTAAAAGAACTTATAAAGACAACAGCTGTTATTTTTACATCATAGAACCCTAAAGATATTATTTTAAAAATAAAATACAACGTTATAATGTGAAGAACCATCCTAAAATTTAAATTAGTACATGTTGCTTAGACTTTTTTGATGAGTATATATTCAACTTCAAACAACGTATCAGTCCAAGGCGAGGTGAGAAGCTGGTAGTTGTGAACTTATAGCGGAGATTGTGTTTGGACGCGTGTTACCATCCACATCTTCCGGCGGAAGATCCTCAAAGCAATGAGTTCACCGCTGATTTACGCAGCCAAACCATGCATAGATGGTACTGGGTCTATAATTTTCTAAGTTTGGCAGTAAAAAATAGGATATTTATTATTTAAACCTTCATTATTAAAATGTCTTCTAAAAATAATTAAATTAGTCCATAACAAGAAGCTTAGATCCAGTATGACGGTAGACAAAGTTGCATTAGTTCTGTAGAAGTTACGTTGTCTCATCTATTTACCAAATCTCGAAATGAGTTGATTGAAAGAAAAAGAAATTGCTTATAATAGCAAGTCAATAAAATATGAAACATTATATGTAATGTATGTGTTATTCGATAATGTGGTAAAAGATTATTTTATTTCTAGGGCGAAACAATCGGTAAGCCTGAGATATGGAAGTAATCGCGATATCTATTGATGTCGTCATGTATTTGATGTAACTGATTAAATTAAGGAATAATTCTGTTTAGTTATGATTTCTTTACAAAAGCAGTTCAAAACTTTTTTGACAAAAAAGACGAGAAGATCTTAACACAGGCCTGTATGTTTTTGTTTTTTGTAACTTGAGCGTTTTGGATATGATGTGACGTTGCTATCTATAAAAATATAAGTAAATAGTATAGTACAAAATCTTGTTTCGCGTCTGTCTGTGTGTTCTCTTAGTTCTATTAAATTACGCAACGCATTTTCATACAATTTATATTATTATTGTTTGGAGTTTTTATTCCCAAAGGTTTCTATGTATAATGCATGTATTTATATAGAAAAAGTTGATGTATTCTAATTAAGTCATAAGAAGGAATTTTTGGGTTCTAGCATTGGTAACCCTGGCTAAGCCTTATGAGATATATAGACGCAGTATGCAAGTCTATATCTTAAAAATGTTTATAGAGAAGCCCACAATGGATCTCCAAAATGTAACCCACCGTAATCATTTTTATATCCCACGAGCTAAACCCGCACGCGTTTCTTTAAATCGTATTAAAGAAATATAAAATTTTGAGACCATGTACAATTATAGAAAAGCACTTTAAAACCAATTGTAAGTACGACACGCATACCACTTACAGTAACATGTAACGTATACATTAGATATATAAATACTAACAGTGTATCAATCATGTTTATCATCAGCAACATATTTGGAACTTTAACCCAACATATAACTACCTCAGTGCTTACTCGCACTGTATAAATAACTAATGAAACAATGATTTAAAGATGTTATTATAATGATATAATTTGTCCATAAAGTCAGTAAGTAATACGTTTATGGTCTAATATCTTATTAGAAAGACCCCTTCTATCTTCAAAATTACTATAATTAATAATTATAATGTTGAATTGTGAACAATGAAAGAGCTCTTGAAATCTTCTATAAATATAAATCAAGATATAAAATTGTATATCTGTCTATATTTGACAGTTTAAATAGTCCTCATGAATTCGATACAATATTCTTATATGTTACTATGGTTACTGAGTTATGTAGATGAAAGCGCGGTAAATAAAACAAAATGACCGCCAAAATAACCAACAAAAAGACAATATAATTCAAATTACATTCATAAATACAGTATATGAATTTCGATTATATTTATTCTTGGAGTCCAGTACAACGCATGTCTTACGTACACGTTTACAGTGAACAACATATTTTTGCTAAATTTCATGCGGATGAAGTCGCTGGTAATAGCTAGTCTAAAACAGAATAATCTAAATTATTTCCTATAAGGTCAGTTATCTGCCAGTGAAAGTCTCGTGAAAATCGGTCCAACCGGTTTAGAGATAGCACTGCGGACTAAGCCGCGGTTAACGGCAAGTAGAGTAGCCTAAGTAACCCGCTGTAATTTCAGCTGTCTGCCAGTGAAAATTCCCGTCAAAATCGGTTCAGCCGTTTCGGAGATTACCTGGAACAAACAGACAGACTGACAAAAATGTTAAAAATAGCATTTTTGTTTTCAGTAGCGTGTATACTTTCATACCCAATCAGTAAAAAAAGTAATTGATATTACATACAGACACCTCATTGTTATTATATGTATAGAAGATATAATATTAAAAAATAATTGGTTATTTGCGACGCTATTTTGACCAGTATAATATTAACCCACGTCCAAATCATATGATGGTGAGAATTCACAATTTTCTAATAGTCTCAAAGTGATTAATTCTAGCGGTGGAATTTATTAAGAGCTACACAAAATAAAACTATTTCCTCTTATTTTTCTATAATGGACCTACAACATGATAGTTGTATGACGTGGCCTACAACATTTTATATATAATAGGTCTTTACTTATGAAATTGCCATTCTTCAGTACTGGCCATTTCAAATCAAAATAATTTTTGTTTGGCTAAGAATTCTAATTTCAAATTAATTTTATTTTAAAAACATGGAATTCTTTTTCCAAAAGTAGTCATTTGTTTATTGATTAGTGTTACATTTTCATCGCATTTCAATCTTTTTTGTCATCATGGATACGTTAAAAATTCGAGTAATTATGGAATATGAGTACCGTCGTGGCAGCAACGCGGCACAAGCGGCACGCAACATCAACGACGTTTACGGAGCTAACACTACAAACCAACGCACCACCTGTTATTGGTTTGCTCGCTTCCGTTCTGGGAATTTCGACTTGAAAAATGAACCTCGCGGTCGTCCGAAGACTTTGGTCGACAATGACGAATTAAAGGCGATTGTGGAAGCTGATGATACACAATCTACGGCTGAATTAGCAGCAGCTTTCGACGTTAGCGTCAAAACAATATTGGTCCATTTGCGTCTATTTGGCAAGGTAAAAAAGCTTGACAAATGGGTACCCCACGAACTCAATGATCGCCAGCGCGAAGTACGCGTCGAGACGTTCCTGGCACTGCTCAACAGATACACAAATGAAGGAATTTTGAACCGCATTGTTATCTGCAATGAAAAATGGATTCTGTTTGATAACCCCAAGCGCTCAGCAAGTTGGTTGGATCCTGGTTCAGCACCTAAACAATGCCCTAAACGAAAACTCACCCCTAGAAAAGTGATGGTCACTGTTTGGTGGTCTAGCGACGGTGTGATTCATCACAGCTGCTTACCAAACTGGGTGAGCATTACTGAAGATGTGTACTGTGAAGAACTGAACACAATGATGGAGAAGCTGGCACATCTCCAACCAGCATTGGTCAATCGCTCGTCTCCGCTGCTCCTGCACGACAACGCGCGACCTCATACTGCACAGCAGACGGTCTCCAAGTTGCAAGAACTGGGGTTGGAAGTTCTACGTCATCCGCCCTACTCACCAGACCTTGCGCCTACAGACTACTACTTTTTCCAGAATTTGGATAACTCCTTGTCGGGAAAAAATTCAATTCCCGAGAGGCAGTACAAAATGCCTTTGAAGAATTTGTTGCCTCCCGTCCAGCTGATTTCTTTAAGAAGGGCATCAATAAACTGCCACTGCTTTGGCAAAGATGCATTGATTGCATGGGTGATTAGATTACTTCAATGAATACAAATAAAAAATTCGTTTCAATTTTTTCATACAAAACGGCAATTTCATAGGTAAAGACCTAATATATTCTAAAAATATTAACTTTATAATTCAATGTAAATTTAAAGTATTTAAAGATTTATGGGACACTAACAATAATAATAGAAAAGGGAGAAAATATTAAAACCAATTAGTATTCTACTTTTGGAATAGCCTTTTGGAATAGAATAGCCTGATATGTCTGTACCGCCGTTTTGAAATAATTTATTTTATTTAAAAAAAAAACGCGATTTATGCAACCTTCTTGAACAATAATTAAAATGAAAATATACTTTATATTAAAAATGTTTTCTGAAAGAATTCTGTCATTTAAATTTACTTTCATTTTTTTAATTTAAATAAAAATTTAAATTTAGTAATGTGATTTAGATTGTTAAAATAATTTATGCTTTTGTTCGTTTCAGATTCTGCTTTTTACGTCTGATACGTCTATGTGACTGTCATGCATCATTGTGTATTTTGCATTAAAAGTTAATTTAAAACTAAAAAAAGATAGATTGCTACTTAGAGTGAACAAGTGTATATGGTTATAAGATTGTGAGCAAGGGTTGTTCGTACACGGGTTGTAATGTTAGTGTGAACATCGCCGTGTGGTGCGCCGTGTGTGTGGCAGCGAGGTGGCGCGACTCGCGAGTGATGCCCGTCGCGGTGATGCAGAGGCATGGTAGACGCGGCTGCGGAGCGCCGGGCCGCCGCGGTCTGCGATGCTACTTCCAGCCTCACCAAGTGAGTATTACCTTGTCATTCTTAAATAATGTTTTGTAAACTATATTTTATGCTATATGGACCTGTTAACTGTGCAAATGTATCATACAAATTATATAGGTAACGTTATGCACATATCGAATTGAATTCTTCTAAAAAGAGGCCTGATTTTTTCATGTTCTCAGAGACAAATTAATGAAAATATATCGAAAAGAATAATTATTTATCTGAATTTTACATGTTAAATGTAAATTAATTACATTAGTTGCGTTTTTCTTAACAATCCAAAAAAGCGTGTTCAGTGACTTTTGTCATGATGTTTTCAAACATATTAGTCGCATTTATTGTTTATCTTAACGTCGAAGTATTAAAAATAACATCACTCATTGCGAGCGAACAAAATAATATAGGATCTTGGCAGCGAAATGTTGTTTAATTGATTCATTGCTCTTTAGTTCACATGTCGAGCCATCATTATTGACCCTTGGCATTTCATCGCTGACCCCGATCCACTTACGATCATTCTATTGAGTTTCTATTGAACGGACGACGGTAACGATCAAATAAGTTTCAAGTCCAATAGTTTCATATTGCCGCTAAGACGATTTATGTCCACATAAACAATTTATAAAATGTGTGTGAATAACACTGATATTGATGTGCTAGAGGTGACATTCTAGATTGCGTTGTAAATAACTTAATATTCGCTATTGATGTTACAGTTACAAATAACTTATTATTAAATAGTTTTGCCTGCGACTCCGTCCGCATGGAACCTAATGTAAAAAACAGTGACTAATTAAATTATTTGAATATGTGAAGTCCATTTACTTATTTACTTTTCTCTCGTACTTAAGTCGCGTTGTGATTAAAATTACAATAACTTTTGATAGAGTGAACCACTTTATAATAACACCAAGTCTAAATGGTACACAAGGATATGCTTTATGATTTTTTGTTGAGGTTTTATCGTGAACGCAGTAATTTAATAGTGATGCGTGTTCATAGAAATAGACATTTCTAAAAATGATTGTGATGTACTTTATTACTTATTCCAAGACAACCTGTCTCTTTTTCACAAAAATGTAAAAAGTGCAGACGTTAGATTTACATTCTTATTATATGTATAGATATTGTATTACTTTGTGTAAATTCAGTGTCACGTTACGTCGTTTCTTTTATATACGAACTCGAGTGTCACTTGTTTTCAACACTTCATAATTATATCGACGGTTAAGAACCAATAGTGTCTATCTCAGTGTTTTATGTTTTTCACATTTTAATGCAAATTAATTCTCGTTAATTGTAAATAGGCCAATCTTACGCTAATGCTAGAACATATATCGTATTTCATCACCTTCTTTCTATTTGTAAGATATAAACATTTGGATTATTTTTCTATTCAAAGCAGAGAAATGTCTTTTTTATCTCCTGTAAAATTAAGTTTATTGAGATAGACACTATCGATTCTTAACCATCGATATATTCATTTCATATTGTAGCGAATTGTTTTATTATTATAGTTTATAGGTAAGTCGAGTCGGGTGCGCAATATGAGTCGTTCGGTTTAATGAGTGCACCGATACGTCAAGTCGTCACGGCTTTGCGTTATCAGGGCCGTGGGCGGCGATGTGTGCTGTGCGGACGCAACAGATCGCGCGCGTGTGCGTCCCATAGTAGCGCTTCCAGGAAACGCGAGTACATTTCTCGGAACAGATCGACTGTCGCGCGTGTTTTCAGCAATGAATGGACGCTCGATGCGACATCAAACAGACTTCTTAAATACTTATATAATTACAAAAATTCACTTATTATCAGCATATCACTAATATATCAGCGTACCTGGCCTTCGCAGTTTCGTCTTAGTGATTATTTGTACTAAACACGGATTAACTTTTATTGTTTATCGTTATATTTCTATATACATTTTCTATGTAAATAAAATGATAGAGGTCTGCCCTTGTGCGCTTGTGACGCAAAAGCTACTGTATTGATTTCGATAATTTTTTTATGTCTATTTCTTAGTAACTTCTTCCTTATGCTAAAAAAAATATTATAATGTCTTCATTTAGTATAAAGTAATTAAAGTTCTAAGGAACTAAGACTGTTATAAGCACTACGCTTTCAATGATGTGTATTATCTTGCCATGGGAAAGTGGGGCAGTGTGTAGTGCAGGCTTACGACAACACAGACGAAATCGCGGGTATGAGCTAGTTTTTAAATAATTTTATGATATATGTACATAAGTAGCTCTTAATTTATTTGTTTGTTAGATACAAATTAAAATTAATTGTTGCGCATCTCTCCATAACAGCAAACATTATATAATTTTTACACTTTATTTTACTACGTTTATTTTGTGAAATTAATTTTCTAAACCAGTAATTCTATTTAATCTTATCTGTATTCAAAACTTACATAAGTTTGTTAAACAGTTATAAAAACAAGTGCATGTAAATTAAATCTTTTAAAGTAGGTACATGTTTTAATATGTAACATAATAAAAACTTATTAGTCTCTCCTTGCACTGAAATAGGCAAAATGCCTTTACACCTCATCTATGTTTTATTTTACTGCATTTTGCTACTAAACTTTTGTAAATTAAAAATTGCTAAAAAAGTTTCAAAGCACCATTTTAGGTGCTTTTAATAACTTTCTTTAAAAATAAAATATTTCGTTTTCAGAGTTAACATATAGGTTACGAACATAAAAAAGGCGTTATAAATACAAGGAGTAAGGTTTAAATAATAAAGGAAAACGTAAGCAAAAAAAGTTCCAGAACTTTCTATAAGCTAAACTTGTGGTCCGAGTAATACTTAACCTTACTAATATTATAAAAACGAATGTGAGTTTGTTCGTTCTTTCATCCAGAAAAAAGTACCGTTCTCGAGGAATAGAACAAATCTACTTTAACGCGATCGACGCCGCGTGCAATACTTAGCCTTAATATTAGCAGGCAAAAGTACGATTTAACTTGGCCGGATAAATATTAACTTATAAATACTTACTTAAAAATTAACATAGTTTTTGATTCATTTATTTTTTCGCTTATCAGTTGTATTTTTGTTGCATCACGTAAAATAAATCGATTGGAAAGTAGTCTTCAATATAATAAATAATTTGAAGCGATTATGGGTTAGTTGATAGCGCTTTCGGACGCAGCGTCGATGGAGGTAGTTTCGAAATCTTGGAACTTAGTCGGTGACGGAAAATATCGTGATGTAACCATAGCATGGTGGTAGGGTTTTTTCTAAGTCCGTCTCTCTAGTTACCGTCCTCAGGTAGAATATATGTCACCAAGCACCAGTTGGTGTGTTCCGGCATTGCACTCGAGAGCTGGTCAACTCTAGATTTGGCATGTTTACACCATGTTAGCCTACGTCGTCATTTAATATCACATGAGATTGTTGTCAAACGCTAAAACTTATGAAGTATACCTACAAAAAAAATCATTTTTAGAGGTTAGTGATACTTGGTAAAAATAACCCGTAGTTCGAAAACAAGCTGCAGTAAAATTATTTTGCGATATATATGCGACTAGCCTCTGCCCGCGGCTTCGTCCGCGTGGAATAGTTACTTTGGACTAACACTATCACGCAGCGGGAGCTCTCAAGAGGAAAAAAAACCCGATTTTGAAACATTCTTCATTGGTGCTCTGCTCGAGTTGGTCTTAGCGTGATAATATATATCGCGAAAACCTTCCTCGATAAATGAGCTATATAACACCGAAAGAATTTTTCAAATCGGACCAGCAGTTCCTGAGATTACCCCCTACAACGTCACAAACTCAAACTTTACCTCTTTATAATATTAGTATAGATTAAACTCGCAAGTACTAGTTACATATTTTTATATAATACCAATACAAACTTCAAAATGTCCTATATTGGATAAAATTCATGGTTTATATAGTATATTACACAAGACAACAACGTTTTTTTTTAATAGTTCATTGTTAACATATGACACTACCATCACCCACCAGATTAGGATCCCCTCGGCAGTGGCTCAAGCCTAGGTCCGTTCCCTCGGCGTGGAGCCCTTCAGTGCGCTGCTCTCGCGATACAGTGAACACAAAATCTTACATCACTGCGACAACATTACACATGTCACCTCCACACACATGCACGCATCCACGCTTACACATGCAAGTGGAAGAATTTTATTTTTTTTCCCTTATCAAACTGAAATAGTTTAGAAAATTATCCGATACGAAATATAAGAGTTGTTGAGGTATGTATGCTTGGTACACATATATTTTTCAATGGCTTTAGTTAGCTCAGATAGGTCGTCTCTGATCTCGTGCCGCCCCAACTATAGCGGAAGACGTACACCGTGGGGTTTTAGTCCGTGCGAGTCGGACATAACCCACCCTCACCCCTGAGAGGGTGGTGTATCCATAAGGGATTTCCCCACGCTAAAAAAAAAAAGATAGGTCGTCTCAAAGTTGCCGTCTCGGCCAACGGAGGACAGGCAAGAGGAGGCGACAGTTTATCCGCCTCCTCCCACTGTAACCGGACTAGGGAAGATGGGTCGGGGAGCCCATCTTCCCATTGCACAGGTCCGGCGGACGGAGGAGACGGCCGGTGTGTACACGGCTGTCTCCCAACAAGACGGGGCCCGACGGCGGCGCTTTTGCTGCTGGGCCAACCGCTGGGGCGGCACGATGAAGTCTATAGAGATCTCGTGTCGCCTCAACTATAGCGGCAGACGTACACCGTGGGGTTTTGGTCCGTGCGAGTCGGACATAACCCACTCTCTCCCCCGAGAGGATGGTGTATCCATAAGAGATTTCCCCATAGGTCGTGAATTGCATGTACCAGGCAACAGCTGAAGCCGAGGTGTGCCGTGCACCCTTGAGCTAGTTGTCAAATAAAATCGGCTGAGTGCCTTAAGCGCTCGCCTTAGTAGTCCGGTGAAGCTGTTAAGACCTTGTAAGGTCAATAGCGTAATCAGTTCGAAAAAAAAACTACAATCACCCCTAGAATCACGAGGTATTTGAAGGTACTAGATCACAACGCTTAACGTAGAAATAGTACTGGCTCTAAAGTGTGGTTTCGAATAAAGAAAATTCACGGCTTTATTCTTTGGAGATGAATCTCATATCATAAAAAGACCTCGTCTGTGTTGAGCAACAATACGCATAAGTTTTTGATATCGGCATATAAATAATTTCTCGTTATCCACAGAATTAACCAGGTCGATACCACCCACTAATAGTGAATTTATTTATTTTGATAGATATTGTAATGCATTTAATCGTTACCCATTTATTATATGTCTAATATAATAAAGGAATAGAGTCGTTGTTGTTAAATACGTTAATAATTAAAAGCAGAGATGACAAGTCTTTATTTAATTTTAATTACAATTCAAACTATAATGTAGACACGTGAGTAAACAAAACCATAAATGTGACATGGATTGACATGTGGAAATATGTTTGAAAGGTGTGACTAGCATACAGTTCTCTATTCGGCTACAATGGCAACTAGAGTCGGCTTCTTGGTGTCGTTCTCGACCGCTACGCTAATTCTGTCGGTGACGGTGCGAGGGGCCGCGGTTGGTAGCGGGGCGGGGACTATTTTCGTCTGGCGGCCACGTTTGGAAAAGGCATGGTGACGTCACGATTCTCAACGGCGATGATGCCATCGGGCGTCCGCGACACGCATCGTTCGACTTGCCAAAATATCGCAGCTTGCTCCCCGCGTTCTACCACAATAAACTTTATTTTGGTCATTTTAACGACAGATGTTCGCTGCTTTGTGACTGATGCATTTCCCGTTTTATGATTGACACATTTTTTGTATGTTTGTAAATCTGTTGTTAAATGCAATGAAATAATATTTGTTTTAGTGGTTTTATTCTATAGTCTTATAAAACGTTCTAGTACCATTATATTTCATATCTTTACATAGTATAAAATGAAGTCGCTTCCGCTGTCTGTTCGCTCAGATCTTTTAAACTATTCAATAGATTTAAATACAGTTTTCAGCAATATATAGAGTGATTCAAGTGGAAGATTTATATGTATAATACATACATATTATAGTATACAAAAGCTGAAAAATTCAAAGATTTTTAATGTCATGTCGTAACTAACATATTTTTGTGCGCCTAAATCGCAAACCCTGGCTAAACCTTAGGGACCATCCATAAATTACGTCACACGTTAAGGGAAAGGGAGGGATTCGACGAAGTGTGACATTGTGTGACAAGGAAGTGGAAGGGCCTTAAATTTCGTGACGTCACATTTCCAAATCTACGTGTTAAAACACGAACTTTGCACTATTAACGAAATACTCAAAAGCTGTGCAACCCTATGTGTATAATCATAAGATTCAAAATGTTGTTTCGGCCACTCGCTCTATTTTATAGTGTTACACGGCAAGCGCCGACG
This sequence comes from Antheraea yamamai, assembly GCA_036509395.1. Taxonomy (NCBI): domain Eukaryota; kingdom Metazoa; phylum Arthropoda; class Insecta; order Lepidoptera; family Saturniidae; genus Antheraea; species Antheraea yamamai. The sequence goes on along the minus strand of AP028438.1, from coordinate 9,970,043 downwards.
ACCTAGCGCCCTGTGATAAATGCTGCCAAATACACCACTTTTGCGCTTAGCGGTGATTTCTTTGTTTCTATTTCATTAGACAATTGAGTTCCCGCGGATTAAACGACGTATTTTTTTAGTTTTGATATTTTATGTTTTTAACCTACGAAACATATTTAAAATAAACAAAAAGAGTGATTGAGGTAACTATTATCGTAAACTATATGAAGCTTACAGTGCAACATATGCTGATTAAAAACATGTACAAGAAGAAGTTAATAGCTTATGGAAAAGTTTGAAAACTGGTGACAATATTGAAGGTAAAGTAGAATCTAGGATCAAAGAATTGCAAATAAAAATTATGAAAACTCATGATTTTTTTTCGGAAATTCCTTCGCCGTCATCATCAAGACTACAATTGGAGTCCGAGGAGGTAAAAGTAAGTTCGCATTTTGTTATAATTACCAAACTAATAACTGGCTAAGTATTGTTAGGTCGTTCCGCAGAACACTAAAGATGTACACAGGGTGGAAAAGAAAAGTGATCTCATTCGATTATTTTTTAAGTGCACAAAATAATCGTATTATTATGATTGTATAATTGTGACTTTAGATAAATTAAAAATATACTCAAGTATCTTAATTCACTATTATCATATTAGCTCGATGAATGTATAAATTTTAATATTTCGCTAATAACGCGAGGTCTGCGGTTTGATTCCCGCACAGGGGCAGATAATTATATAAATAGCTGTATCGGGTTTGTGTGTTTTGGTACTTTCATAACACTTTTAGCAATTTGGATACATAAAGTTGTTGTTGCGTAATATTAAATAAAATAAATATTCTATCACATTCACAATGCGCCATCTAATACATCTAGTATCCAAATTAAGCACTTATTTATTAAGCACTATGTCTTTTGTAAATATTTATGTATTTAATTTTTTTAAATTAGGGTCTGAATTGCGAACGATGACATGTCACCGCTAAAACGTATGACATAGAAATTCACCCAATCTCAGGACAAACACATATGATCATCACACAAATGTGTCCCGTTTGGCGATCGAACCCACATCCTCGTGATCGGCAGTCGATATACACAACTATTAGACGACGGAGGCAGACATGAGAAAAATATGTTTAACTTAATTTATTGTTTATTGAATCGATACGTCGTGAATCGATAGAGATAAAATCATAATTGACGCCGGGCAACGACAGGACCGATTAAACTATTATAAACACCCCATTAATTATTTCGTTTACTGTCTGGGTAATCCCAAAAATATTTTTTTTTTTTTTTTTTTTAAATTATATAATTAAAAAATTTCCCTTATTTATTTTTTTTTTTTTTTTTTTTTTTTATAATTTAAATAATTATCAAAAAAATAAATATTTTTTATTATAATAAACATTAACAAACTAACCAAACCCTCAATTTTAAAAAAATTTTTTTTTTTTTTTTTTCTTATTTTTTTTTTTCCCCATTCCTTTTATTCCCAAAAAAAAAAAAAAACTATTTTAAAGATATCACAAAAAAAAAAAAAATTAAATAAAAATATTTCCCCCACCAAAAAAAAAATTTACTCAAAAAACAAAAATTTTAGAGCTTTATGAAAGTAATACCGACTTTGCAGCAGCTCTAAAAATTCGAGATTCTGTTGGTTGGCCTAGAGTAGAAAAAAACCAGCCCGGTATACTTGAAGTCATAAAGGAGATTGCAATTTTCGGTGGTTCAGCTGATGATCGGCGTTGCACTGAAACTATAAGGTGCTACAGAACATTGGACGATTTACAAGCCAAACTTTGTAAACAAGGTTTTTTTTGAACTGCATACGCTAATGACCTAGCAAGATCTTTACAGTATCACCGAACTACTAAGGCGAGCGTTTAAGGCACTCAGCCGATTTTATTTGACTTTCGCAACTGGTACATGAACCGACAAGACTACCAGATGTAGAGAGACACGAGTCTTCTTTACTGGACCTCCTGTTGACCACTCATCCGGAGGGTTACCAGGTCTCCGTCGATGCACCCTTGGGTTCATCTGAGCATTGCCTGGTACGTTATATAGTGTCATTACCGCAACTTAACAGACGTTACACTGTTGGTACCCGGAAAATATGACACTGCCGTTCAACAGACTGGGATAGACTCCGTGAATTTTTTGCTTCCTATCCTTGGTCGCAGCTCTGTTTTGTATCAGATAATGCAAGTGCTTGTGCTGACTCCATCACTGAGGTGGTACTTCAGGGAATGGATTACTACATCCCATCCTCTGTGGTGCCGATTGATGGTAAGAGCCAGCCATGGTTTGATGAGCCTTGCTCCAAAGCTACAGATCGCAAGGAAACAGCTTTCAGGGAATAAATTTTGGTGCGAGCTCACAAGGATTCAAAGGCTCCGCGCCTGAGGAAAAAATATAACGCGGTCTTCAGAAGAGCGAAGAAGGCAAGTGCTGCAGCAAAATTTAAATTCATTAATATAATTGGCAAGTGCTTAGCTAGATATCCCTCTGGAACTTGAGTTTTTTGGTCGCTTGCCAAAGCTATTAATCGTAATTTGTGTCAGTCATCTTTTTCATCTTTATCCAAACCGCACAATTCTTTGGCTCATGCTGAAAAAGAAAAGGCGATCTGCCTTTTTTGCAGCCTCTTTGCATCAAACTCGACTCTAGACGATGGGAATGCATCACTGCCTAACATCTCTCGGTGTGCGTACTCGATGCCCAAAATCATCTTCACGCCAACAATTGTACGGCGCATTCTTTTTTCCCTTGACATCAACAAGTCGAGTGGGCCACACGGAATTCCAACAGTGGTTTTAAAAACGTGTGCTCCTGAGTTGGCTCCTGTTCTCGTACGCTTGTTCAGAATCTGCTATACATCTGCTCAGGCTCCGAACTCCTGGAAGACAGCTAACATTCACCCTATACCCAAGAAAGGTGACCGGACGGACCCTAATAATTATAGGCCTATTGCGATTACCTCCCTTCTCTCTAAAGTGATGGAGCGAGCCATCAATGTTCAGTTATTACGGTATCTTGAGGGGCACCAGTTGATCAATGATCGGCAGTATGGCTTCCGCCACGATCGTTCAGCTGGTGACCTGGTTTACCTCACACAAAAAGGGCTGAAGCTATAGAGAGTAAGGGAGAAGTTTTGGCAGTTAGCCTAGACATCGCAAAAGCTTTCGATAGGGTCTGGCATAAGGCTGTACTCTCCAAATTAAGAGCTTATAGTATTCCCGAGAATCTTTGCTTGTGGGTAGCGAGTTTTTTCTCCGGGCGGAGCGTAAGAGTTGTTGTCGATGGCTACACCTCTGATGTCATAGCAATAAATGCCGGTGTCCCACAAGGTTCTGTGCTGTCGCCAATGCTATTTGTTCTGCATATCAATGACCTTTTGGATATTTCTAATATTCATTATTATGCGGACGATAGCACAGGTGACGCCGTATACTCGGGTCGTGCAAACATCTTCTAGGTACTTGTGGAGCAAAACCGAACTAAACTTGTGTCTGATGTTGAGAGGACGTTGGACAGGGCCTCTGAATAGGGAGAGGCAAACCTTGTTCAATTTAGTCTTTCAAACACACAAAAGTCTGTGCGTTTTCTATGAAAAAAAGTCTATTCGTTATAGAACCTAAGTTCCATGGCACTTCACTTAAAATTTCCAGCAATATCGGGATTCTTGGTATCAACATATTCAGCGATGTGCAATTCCGGTCTCATTTGGATAGCAAAGCTAAATTGGCAACAAAAAAGTTAGGTATCCTCAATCGGTCTAAGCAGTACTTCACCCCAAAGCAACGACGTGTGCTCTATAAAGCACAAGTACGTCCTCACATGGAGTACTGTTCACCCGTTTGGGCCGGTGCTCCTGTCTATCAGCTTACTCCTTATAATTCCGTGCAAAGGCGAGCTATCCGCATTGTTGCTTATTCCATACTAACATGTGAACTAGAGTCATTACAACTGCGCAGAGATATTGGATCTCTGTGTGTACTTTATTTTTACAATGGAGAATGATCTGAAGAACTTTTTGACATCGACGTTCCAAACTCGTACTTCCCGACGCTGGCTGGTAGCTCATCTATACACTCTAAAACCTAATAAAGCAGCCACAACTGTAAGGTTCTCCAGGACCTTCATTATGCGTACGCTGACGTTGTGGAATGGTTTACCCGGCACAGTATTCCCTCAGAATTATGATATGGGTCTCTTTAAAAAGGGATTGACACACACTCTTCAAAGCCTGCAACGCAACAGCGATACCCCTAGTATTGCATGTGTCCATAGGCGACACTAACCATTTACCATCAGATGGGCCGTCTGTCTGTTTGCTGCCCTTTAGCATTAAAAAAAAGAAACTTTGACTTGGATGCTATTTACATTGCTACAAATGCTCCAGGAAAAAGTGCTTTCAACGGAGTGGAACGACGAATTTCGCGAACTTACTGATGTTGTATTGAAACATGATATTTTCGGTTCACATCTTAATTCCAGTAATCGAACAAGGAATTTGGAATTAGAAAAACGAAACTTTGAGAGTGCGGGCATTGTGCTGGCTAATATTTGGAGCCAATTGGTCATTGAAACAGGTTAAAAAATTAAGAAATGATGCCACTTGGTACGCAAATCATGTGTGTGAATTGCAATATTTATTACAAATAGTGAAATGCGAGGTTGTCGCATGTTGTGATGTACGAGGATCTAGTCTTTGGCGAGTATTACGAGAGGGATTTTTACCACCATTTTTTTTAATTAGCCAGACATCAAGCGGGTATCTAACCGTAGAAAAAGATGATGCCGAAGGTAAATTCGCTCCACAGTTACTTCAGCTAGCTTTGGATCTCCGAACGTCCTCACATTTGAAAAAAGTTCCATATGATAGCTATTGTCCCAGTGTCGAGGCATACTTGTTTAAGCGATCATGTGACATCTGTGGTCTATATTTTGCAACATACAAGGCCACTAATCCACACAAGCAATCACATAAGAGTCAACAAGGTGGTTTGCCCATCGCGAAGATGCGTCCTCAAAAGAATTGCTCCTTGACGTGCCCGAGAAATTCTTTGTTTGGATGATGACGGTGATACTGTATGGTTGGATGAAATAAATGTTGACACAACGAATTTCCCCGACATCAACAACCCAAACGAGAACGAAGTGATTGCTATGCCAGTTATAAATAATTTAATGGAGTGTGTTCAATCCTTGAATCCATGGGGATTCAAGATGATTAAGTTTTATTTAATTAATAAAGTAATCGTTTTTTGTTTTGTTAATTTCTTGAAATGTTTAACTTGATGTTAATTTTTATTAAAAAATAATTTAAATGGATACAAAACTAATTTAGGACCTGCTGTTTGAATTCAATAATTTCTAAATGTAAAATTGCAAAATATGTGACATCACACTAGGGAAGGAGGAAGTCTCACAAATGTGACTAGCTGTGACAAGGACGGGGGATATGTCAAAAAAATCCATGAAATTCGTGTGACGTAATTTTTGGATGACCCCATACGAAGTAGATCAAATTAATGTAGTACGGAATTGTATATTTTAAAAAGATCGATATAAAAGTCCGCTATGGTATATATTTATCTCTACAGGATAACCAGCCCACAGTAACCATTTTTATCTTTATACAAAAATAATTATGTATACTAAGCTATTTTTACAATACAGTATTATTCCTTATCCAATTAAATACATAACATACGTTGTACATGTCATGTAGATCATAACTGAGTATTTCATTAAAATTAATATCTACATTGCACTCGTGTGAAGCATGGGCGGGTCGCTAGTAATAAGAATAATTTCAGACTTGAACATTTTAATTTGGTCGCATGTTGTAGCAATCTAGGTTTTATGTCAAGTTATCAAAAACTTAGAAAACGGATTCGACGCTAGCCCACCTACATAGAACGTTATGTAGTCTATTTATGGCTTGGCAAATTCATTTTCAACCGGGTCACTAGCCAATATGGTAAAGAGTTGGATTGTGGATCATTATTATAATCGGATCGAAATATTACGCTAAAGAAGTAGTTTACCGTTTTAGGTTATCTAATGTTAAGCGACAAAATGACCTTAGGGAATAACTTAAATGCTCCTTTGTGTTTATATATGTTTTAGTTAATAAAGAAATGCTTTTATTACAATGTAGTTCATCTTTAATACAGCTTCTAAATACGAATTTTCTTCAATATTTAACTTATTAATTTTCAAGCCCTCCCAAGAAAGATATCTTAAAAACCTACATTTCGCATATTTTTTTTTTTTTTTTTTTTTTTTATTGTAGCTCGGCAAAGTGACTGTACTGTGCCTGATGGTAAGCACAGTACAATCCAAAAACAATGGCGACCGCCGAAAGACATACTATCCATCGCCGGTCGCCGCTGTCATGCCGGCCTGAAAGCGTCCCAGTTAGGGACAGCCTCCCCCCCCCCCCCCTGGTTACTGGATATACACCGGCTGATCCCGGAACGCGACACGCCCAAACGTGCCACTATGGCGGGTGTTCCACCTGGTGTACGGTGGTCGCGATCCAGTCGGGTACAGACACCCTACCACCCCGCAAAATGTGTACGCCTTGACAAATTTGTTATCCATATGTTAATTTTCTATCCTTATTAGTAGTGGGTTAGTTATGGAAGTAGTAGTTGAGATTGAATAATAAAGTAATTTAAAAATGTATCCAAAAATATGTATTGGCAGTGCATTAGGGGATTCTTGAATTCGGTGTTATACAGAAATGACGACAGAGTGTGTCAGAAGGAATTATGAAAGTAAAACGACTGCAGTGAAAATGGGATTTCTAAGTGGCATTCCACATTAGCAGCTAGTCGAGACGACTGTTATCAACATAATGTTTAAAGGTGGGTTGACACAGGGAACGTATAATAAGATATTGTTCAAAAAACTTGTTCTGTGTTACCCGCACTAGGTACATACAAAATTTAATTTTTATTCTATATATTTCTGTACCGGCGGTAGACCGGTGCTATAAGGGTCAAAGTGCATTGGTTACAAAAGCGTAGATTAGCCCTTTTACCACTAGGCTACGGAATTGAATATCTGAACAATAGTAGTAAAATTTAATTCCCAAATTTTTCAAAATACAAAAACAAAGGTAAACCAAAAAAGTGAGGGTTAATTTAGCTATACCACATGATTTTTTAATTCCACCACCCTTTGTATACTTGCCTCACAATTGTATTTTTGTTCCGTTTGCAACTTGTGTTCGTGACATTTCACTTTTTGTGAGTTGTTCTCTCATCCCAAACGTGCATAAAGAAATTTGTCTTTCAAAAATGTTCACCGCGAGGGTTTGTGAAAGTAGAACGGCTGATCGAAATTAAATTATGTGGTCCAAACAATAAAGAACCAACTGCAGGAAAAGTGAAAAGTATTCGGGTCGAATCTTATGCAAGTTAATGATTATGAAGAGTGTCATAGAAGTTTATTTACTCATCCAGGTAGAAGTATGACATGATAAAAATCAATGTAGTGCTTTCATCAGAAGTCAGCATTTCATATACTCGATCCATACAATAGGTATATATCGTGCATATAAATTTTATTTCAATATTTTCTTAAATTAAGTAATTTTATTTAGCAAGATGCATTTAAGCTATACTAATGGAAATAATAATTATTTATCAATTTAACATTAAAGAGTGTGTTCTAGTCTAGTACATTTACTCCACATATCCGGAATACCAAGAACAGGAGATTGATTGAATAGTTGCTTCGAGAATTTTACAAACGAATGTTTCAGTATATCCTTTAGGATGCCGGATATTAAAACAATAAAAAGTTATAAGTATGTATGTATGGAGTATGTACATGTATTCGCACTTTGTTTACACAGTGCGTGTAGGTGTGTATGGATGTATATATATGTGGTTCTTATCAGTGTTGCGGCAACAATTCTTTGCTCATTACCACGTTATTTATCATCATATATCTTACGATGGCGATGCGTTCGCAGTCATCAACGAAGCTCTAGGTTTAGCGATACTCTGTATCGTTTCGGGTGGCGTGGTAGCGGCCATAAGGTCGGCCGGTCGCTATCGTTCGCCAGTAAACCAGTGCTGCGCTGTCGTCTCGGCGCGTGGTACATGCGCTCTAAAACTACGTACGTAAAATATATTTTGGTTCCGCTAATTGAACAAACATGCCAGTTTGCTTACAGTGACATTGTGTGAAACTGATTTATGGAAATGTTATGTTAGTGGAAAACATCCATTGGTTTGTAATACATATTACACAGGTGAATACGAAAACAAAGTATCGGTTTCTTATAACGAATTACATTCACATCGATCCTTAGCGTTATGAAACTGTGCTGAGGGATATATGAGCTCTTTATGAAAATTGGGTTGTGTTCGTGTCATTGGTTCGTAACTGTAGATACGTGTGTAGGTACGTGAAATATGAATTCCATTTTTCAATTTTTACTGTTCTTAGTCCACTACTACACTGCGCGTATCGCTTGGCATTTGACCAAGGTCTTTATAACAAGCTAGTTTTTACAGTAAATGTGTAAAAAGAAATTCTGTTCTTCAACGCAAAACCTCGTTAATCTCAAGACTTATAAGCAAAAAATACTAAACAGTATTATAATAATAATAATATGAAATTATTTACCTGTATAATATTTCTAGTCGATATATTATTTATTAAAATGTTAATAATAAACCGGTTTCTTGCAAAAATGTATAATATAAAGATTTTCTGAGACAATATTTATCTACGTTTGTACATATACAATTACTATATTATGCCAAAACATCCGTGTTGTCATAAGTTTATTCATTATCTGTAATATTATAATCGGAGAATTAATTGTACATCGACGATATATGTTATATGAATCACATACATAGAATATATGTTATATAACATATACTTTTATTTGTACCTATTTTAATTATGCAGTGTGTTTGATGTGAGCCCCATTAAACAAAAGCATAGCCACTTTTTGAAGCATGGTTTAAAAAAGGAAATAAACTTGGCCCTAGACAAAAGTAAAACATAATTAAGATTATAATTAACTGACTGCCTTGATAATAACAACTTGTCTTAGAATAAAAAAATATTTCTTATAATTTTTCTTAAAATTATTTCTTATAATTTTTCTTAAATTTATTTCTTATAATTTTTTAAGGAAGAAAGCGTTTTTTTTACATGCAGAAAAATTAAGGTTTTATTATAGAGAATAAAAGGAAAGATTGACTTTATTTTTTGAGGTGTTAGTCTTATGACAAAAAGCATCGTTTACTTTAAAAATATATTCATTAAAAGAAATGAAAAGAGAAAGTACAGTCATTTACTTCGGCATGTATATTGTAACTAATTGACATCTATTATGTTAACGTATTTATCATTCTATTACAAATTGTAAAACAAGGATTTTCCCATTTATATTAAAATTTCAATAGGATTACATTTAAATACTTCAGTAATAAAATCACAACGTTAAAACAATCACGAATATGATTCAGTAAAATCCCTAATGTCGTTTTGCAATGAACCTTATACATTACAAATAAGTATTCCAAAAGAGTCATATAGTTAAGTTATTTTACGTTTTAATTTTATTCAATAATAATTACAAATAATAACTAGAGTTGAAGAGTATAAGAATTGTTTTGTAAAGCGTAATAGGTACCAATAAAAATGACCAGTAAACCAATAAAGCTATACAATTGTTATTTCTTATCAATCCATATAGCTTTGCTTAAGTCAAAATGTATGAGCATGTAGTTATCGTAAGAGAGTAAGTAAGTGAGACTCTGTTTCTACGTGACATGGTAAACATTTCAAAACAGACTGCGTAATAGAGTGATGGATGGTTTTTAAGTTGCGTGAATTTCCAAACTGTCTGATAAATAAATAGCTACGAGATCTTAGAAAATACCAAAGCAAATCTGTATATGTATACATTGTACCATTTTTTTTAATCTCATAATTTCTGATTTATAAATTTTTTTCGAAGTAGTTGCGCTAGCATGATTTTTTTTGTGTCATAGCAGGCAAACGAACATGTGAGTCTCCTGATATTAAGTGATCACCACCGTCCATAGACACCAACAACACAAGGGGAGTCGCAATTGCGTTGCCAGCCTGTGTTTAGGGGGAAAGGAGGAGAGGGGAGGGAAAGGTAGGTGGGCTTTCGGCGCTATCACTGACCGAACGAAACGCAACAATGCAAGCACTATTACCTCACATCGGTGTTTCTGTGTGTCGGATGGTACTACCCCGGATGTGCCGACCCATTCATGCTGAAATCAGTAATAGCTTCAGCGTGGCTCTACCACCTTTAAAAATGATTTAACAACAATGATGATGATGAAATAATAATAAATGATTATATTCAAAATATAAATAGCATTATTTGTAATTCGTTCAAATATTCCATAAAAGTAATTTTTATTCTGTTACCTAATAATTTTAAGTGACGTGAACGACCAGATCAGCAAATATATATTTCGACGAACTGAGTATGATAATCTCAGTACGAGTGGATAGTATTCAAGAAATCGCCTGAAAAGAAATGTACCCGTAAACTGTTCGCTGTGAACACTTTAGCATATTTACTAGTACGTCACTCACAGTGTCTCACATCATTGATTAGTTATTAATATATCGTACATATAACAAAAAATAGAGGCTGTAAAACTGCCACCTTTGCACATAATTAAAATATAAAGTCCTCCATATTTAGGGGAAAATATAGAGATAGAGAAGTTAAGAGGAATTAAGAAAATTAATTGTTTATCTATTATCTATTATTATATATATATAAAATTGGAGGTGTGTGTCCCTATATTTCACTTTGCAGCTAAAACTACGCATTGCAGACGAAAAGTGTTTGTATGTGGCAATAGGTACAAGGTTCCCATTGTGCACTATGGTGGTTGCAAGTCGATAATTATAAGGGTGTAAAAGATACGGGGGCTGAAAGATGTTAACTTTGAAAATGTGACTATTATTGATCTCAAATGGTCTGGATTGTTCAGGAAACTTCTGGAATGTTCTAGAAAGCTTTAATATGTATAACAATGTTCTGATCGATCGAAAATGTCCTAGAAAATTCTAGAATGATCTAGAAAATTCCAAAATGATCTGGGAAGTTCTAAAATGATATGGGAAGTTCTAAAATCGACGTTTAGATTGTGATCGAATGAGAATGTTCTAGAAAATTCTAGAATGATCCAGAAATGTTTAGAATGATCTGGGAAATTCTGGAATGATGTAGGGAGTTCTAAAATCTACGTTTAGATTCTGATTAAATAAGAGTGTTCTAGAAAATTCTGAAATGATCTGGGAAGTTCTAAAATCTACATTTAGATTCTAATCGAATGAGAATGTTCTAGAAAATTCTAGAATGATCCAGAAATGTCTAGAATGATCTGGGAAATTCTAGAATGATATAGAGCGTTCTAAAATCTACGTTTAGATTCTGATCGAATGAGAATGTTCTAGAAAATTCTAAAATGATCTGGGAAGTTCTAAAATCTACGTTTAGACTCTGATTAAATGAAAATGATTTAGAAAATTCTAGAATGATCTAGAATAACTCCGAGTAAACTAGAGAGCTTTAAAATGTATATTAACATTCTTATCGATCGAAAATATGCTGAGTGTTTTAGTAACTTTTTAAACATCCCAAAAAATTCTAATATCAACAAATAAGTGTACTATTAAAAATGACCCAGCGAAGCGGGTGTTCACAGCTATATCATTAATCTAAAATGATTTGGATTTTTCTAAAGAATTCTAGAATGATTTAGAGATTTCTAGAATTAATTGTAAAGTTTTCAAATGTATACTCGAATCAAATAAAAATGTTTTAGCAAATTTTAAAATGATCTAGAAATTTATCGAATAATCTAGAACATCCAAGAATAATTTGGATATCTTTGGAATGTATTCCAAGGCTCTGATTGATCAAACATATTTGAAATGTTCGAAAAAATTCTAGAATCACCTAGAAATTTCTAAAATGATCTAGAATATTCCAGAATGTTTTAGAAATGATTTATATGCCACGGGTTTGAACGATTAAGAATGTTCTATATATTACTAGATTGATCTAGATTGTATGCTAATTTTCTGATCAATATAGAATGTTCTAGAAATTCCTCCAATGATGTAGAAAGCTCCAAAATGTATCTCAACTTTCTGATAGATTAGAAATATCCTGGATCGTTCTAGAAACTTTTAAAATTTCTTGAGATACTTAAAAGTCGAAATTTTTAGAACAATCCGGAAAATTTGGTCGGTAGTGGGGATAATTTTTGCGACTATATAAGCCGAAATGTCAAACCCGTGCTTCAGTCGATTTTTTATAAGAATTGTAATAAGTAAGATCAATAAATTAATAAGAAAAAAGAAAATGTGTCTTTTATGTGAAAAAATTGTGAAGTAAGTAGTGATAGATTATTAACATTAACAAATAAGTATACAATTAAAAATGACCCAGCGAAGCGGGTATTCATAGCTAGTTTATTATAAAAATATATAATATCACGTTTGCGTTGGTCTTTTTATAATTATGAAATATGATTATTTGAGTAGGTGCCTCTTTTATAAGATACTAGCATTCCGGTTATTTAGAGATTTTCTTTCTCCTGAGCTTGTGAACAATGACAGCGCAAATAAATAGCTGTTACATTTTTACGTATGCACTATACGTCGTCGTGCCACTTAAAAATATGAAAATATATTAGATAAGATAATGTAATATTAATTAATATATGACTCCTTTGAAAACGTTAGTTATACATCGATTTGTATGAAAATTAGAAGAATTTTTATTTTAAACGTCAATGTAGTCGTAAAAATTTCCTGCTTTGAATAAATAATATGTTGAATCATTTGATAAGTGTGACGTCACGTGGAACGTATGGAATGTTTTCCTTCCACAAGTTTTATAATCAACACTTGCTATATTCGAAAGAGAGACCTTATTGAATAAGTAATGTGTTCACTAAGTTATAAGACTAGTTTTCCAAAACAAAAAACCGACATATAAGAAAGATATATCGATCAACGATCGCTATTAGGGTGGATAGGATGTTGCTAGTTACACTGTTGTATGTAAGGATATTGGCTGTACCCTAATAGCGATGTTTCGAAGCGGGGCCACTGTATTTTCATAATTAGAGTTCATTACAAAAAATAAAAACCCGCACATAGGCTGTCTATCAAGACCTATAAGGGTTTACGGATTTACAGTTTTGAAATATGACAAGAAAGGAGTAGTCTTTTGATATAGTTATAAACAGTTATATTACGGGTTATTTCTACTCGAAAACAGCTTGAGGTATAAAATTACAACTAAGATCTGTAGCTATACTACCGTAAAAAAATTAAAAACAAGTTTCTAGGCTAATGCAATAAAGACATACGACAGTTATTCATATTAAAATGCCCATTCACTGGAGGAAGTGGTAGATAATCAATACGTATCGAGTACTTCCCGGAGACCTAGAATTTTATTATTTGGCAGGATAGGATCACTATTTGCAGCAATGATAGCTCAGCTCAGTTCGGACACCGCATCAATCGATGCAATACGTAGGTTCGAATCCTTGCGAATGAACCAAAACTTTTGGTAAAGGAAAAAACTTTTGGTAAAGGTAAAAACTTTTGGTAAAGGAAAAACTTTTGGTAAAGGAAAAAACTTTTGGTAAAGGAAAAACTTTTGGTAAAGGAAAAACTTTTGGTAAAGGAAAAAACTTTTGGTAAAGGAAAATGTGATGAAACCATAACATGGTGGTTGGGCTTTTTCTAAACGCGTTTGGCTAAATATCATCCTCAAGTTAACATCTGTTAGCAAGCATCTATAGGTGTGTTCCGGCAGCTGCAGTTGAGAGCTAGTCCCCTCTAGATTTGTGTTTACCTTCTTAGACCACATCGTAAACCAGGTATAAAATCAAAATTGAGAGAATAAATCCAATAATAATGTATTTTAAATCTTGTATCTCGAGACAAAGAAAATTACGTTTTTCTTCTATGCTATTCGTGGTACATTTGCTAGAGTGTTTCTACTTCACCCCACCAACCTACATTCTATAACGCGTGTTTCAATATTAATTATGTATCTATTAATTTTTTTTAGCGGAGTAAAATTACAAACATATTTTAAGGACATTTTTAATATATAATATTTCTGAGGTGAATGTCCCGTTACTTGGCCATGTACCAAAATATGGCCATTACAGGAAATATAATGTATTTTTATAAATACTCTCTGCATTCAGTGATAGTTTTATTTAATACAGCAATATTAATTAGATCGTAATGTTTGGGAATGTGTTTGTAGCAGTTGAAATGTTCGGTGGTCAGCCAGTGACACATTCTTGTATTTTGGGACTTCAAGAAAGGGTTCAGTTTTAAAGTAGATTTTCTATATTACGTCTTTACTAACATTAGGGACTAATTATTTTATCTGTTATATATATGCGAGTTATCGAAAAGTGCCTAAATATTCAATTGTCGGGTCATTCGCCATATCTTAAAATCATGTTAAAAAAGATTACATGTAAATATCAGTGAAATGATATAAATATAAGTTTTTAGGAATTGTGTGTTCTTATAAGTGGTAGTCACGTGGTAATAACGCAAAAAGCGAGGATGGATATTCTTGATCGTATAAAACGGTCTTTAAACGAGAACACAATCGATGTTCCACTATAGCTCGACCTCGCGTTTCCTTTTTAGTAATCAATTGACATTACGCCGTCTTCGCAGTGCAACTACAATCGTTCTTAAATAATCATCCACATCCGCGTCCACATCATGAGACTCCGTTAAACCTGTTTAGGCTATTGTAACGATTGTTAACATCTAACGGCTTTCAAATATACCTACAGGTGTGTATACGCTTAATAAATTCGCGTGTTCGTCATATATTGTACAAGTATCTTTGAAAGAATTCTCCAGTTAAAGTCGTGAGTGTATGCCGCTGTTGACGTGGTTGCATTAAATTGCTCGGCACATCCCGCCAGTCGATTAACATCGCGTTATAAACTCAACGGCTGCCATACAACATATCGCCCACGTTCAGAGCAGCCGGCCGCTGACACCGAGCCGCATCCGTCCCGCCGTGATTGATAAACCAATTTGACATCATTGCCGTGGGAATTGTTCAGTCCAGAGAGTGCTCACACTTCGCGCACTGTTCTTCAAAACTGAACTTGTTTACTTGAAATAGGTTTCTACTTAATAATAAACAGCGAATGTTGTGTGTCGTTATGCTGTTTTATACGTAATTTTCGATTATTTTAAATATTCATTACTGCATCTTTAATTTCAAAGACACATAGATAAATATACAACTTTGAAATCGATTTAGGTTTACAATGTTGTTACTTGTCTAAACCACGAGTCATTCATATTAATTGTCATGTAATTAACGATTAAACATGCAGGTACCGTGGGGACATAACACTTGACCTCCAATTAATTGCTGTACTCTTTTGCATAGCTATATTTGCGGTTATTATTACAAATTTTAAGCAATTAATAATGATAATTCTCGTATTTGTTTGTATATCATAGATTGCGTTGCGTCCTTATAATACGGTTATCAGTAGTTGCACTGCTTGACGTCAGCCACTTAGAATGATTATAAATGAAAGTGTGTAGTATCTTGCGTTTACGTTTATCGATTTTCGATAAGTGCAGATCAAAAGGGAGGACGGAGTTGGGGGGTACACGCTCTCGGTATTCGATTGGTAGGAGGCAGTCACCGGTGATGTAAGATCGGCTGGCTCCGGCGGTGATGTCAGCGCGCCCACGTCCCGCCCCCGCTTCTCCGCATCTGACCTGCCACTATAAAGCCTTCCGCAAGTCTACGTTCCATACATATAAGCACTTGAGAAAAATACTTGTATTTAAAGATAATTAATCATTTAACAAAATAATTAAATATTGAGAATTTATGATCATATTCAATGGGCGTTCCTAGAGTCCTAGCCGAGCTTAAATTATATGGTTAATGTATAATACACTTAAATGTTAATATGATAATTTCTGATAATATAAACAATCTCGAATAAGAATATAGAATTTAATATTGCAGTAAACTATACGAAGTTCTAGAAAGTCTGACGCATTGCAGTGGAGCTTACTTGCACTTTGTCAAATAGACCGCAACGCCTCGAATAAGTAGACTGTCGACATTTTTGTTGTATCGCGGCATATTCCAAGTTATTACTAATAATTTGAAAATGGGAACTAAAAATATTTATATTTAAGAGGAAAACTTGTAATACTTACATACTAAAAGTATGCATAATTATTTTACCTGAAACCGTCGTCATCTAGTAAAAATAAAGAAGCTTACAAAAAGACAGCTCTTTAAAAAGGACTTCGTTCCTTATTAGTTCAGTATGTGTATAAGGGTTATAGGCATAAGATAGTAATTCGTTACAAGCTCTTGTTAATTCGACCAAAGCTAAATCAAAATATCATGTGCAGTCCGCTCTCTGCTCTACACGAATGAGTATTTAAATAAAGTTTATACCTATATGAAACTTACTCCTTCACAAATAAATAAATTATAAACAACTATTTTGTATTCAGTTAGTGGGTGGATACAATAAATTTAATCATATAAACTTCTCGAACTGGAACACAATCTTGTTACTTTTTAGTCTTCATATTAAGGTCAAGATATACAAGATAATGAAATAACTTAGGTGACGTAGTACTCTATTGACAAGCAAAAATAGATGTACATTTGAATTAATTTGGTTTTAATGATAAAACGACTTTCTGTGTTCATCTGTGTAAGGTATTAAATTGTCATTAAATAAATCGGTTTCATAGATGTCTTAGAGTTAATTCGTATTACTCGATAATAGGAGTGTTTCAATGTGCACGTCTCAGATAAAAAAATGAGAAATGTATATATGTATAGTTATGGTGACAGAAAAATATTGTCAGTTAAATAATTTGAGACATCTGGTCTCAGTCATATTTCGGTGATAATATAGTGATCAGTGAAGTTTCATAGAACAAAATGGAGTCGAATATACTTTCCGTGTAGTGAAAGAACGCTGCTGATGCGATGAAGATGGAGGGAGCTGTACTCAGTGTACCGAATAACAACAGATTTCGGACGCATCTTAAGAATGCCGCAAGTGCTATTTGTGCAAAGACACTGCCGAAGCAGAGACGCTCCGATCCCGTCGCAGCATGCAGCTCACGACACCATACATACCCTCGAGCGACACCCCCGAAACGGTCTTCTATCTCGTGTAGGATGGAGCCGCTCGGGTCTCCTCCAACACAGTACGCCTTTACCTTCGAGCCGCCAGAATCCATCTCGCTCGACGTCATCGACACGCACAAATCAATTAAAGCTAATTGTGTGATAACTTTAAAAGGAACACTGGCCAGGTAAGTTTCCATTTTTTAAATGTGTTAAAGATATCTCAGTACGAACTTAACAGGTGAGGGATTGAACTGCTTCTCAATTATTGAACGGAGTCATGTTACGTCATTGTAACAAATCCTTAACGAAGCCATCAATATTTTGTAAAAAAATGTGTTTATATCTAGATGCGTTCTCAAGGGCATTTCTACCCCGTACTTCGACCTTGTGAAATCAACTCCCAGCGGCGGTGTTTCCAAACCATTACAACCTTCAAGAAACGAGCGCACACTTCTTTAAAAGGCCGGCAACGCATTTGCGACTCCCCTGGTGTTGCTAGTATCTATGGACGGCGGTGATCACTTAACGTCAGGTGACCAACCTGTTCGTTTGCCTCCTATAATATAAAAAAAATTTAACTTTATCATATTCTGACTTATGTAGTCTTTAAAGGTACAACAATACTGTTGTCCAAAAAAGGAGGTCTGCGGCATCTGCTGTTTTTTTGCAATATTGTATTCTATAATGTATATGAAATCATGAACAAAGGTGCGTGTAATATTATTCGTTAGTTAACTTGTGAGCTTCTGTTCTCACATAATACTTAATTATAAAAACAAGTTACACGTACTTAGCTAGAGGCGCAGACTATAAACTTTTTGACGTTTTTCCAGTTTGTGTTAGAAGCGATTCCTTTCGGTGCGGCCATTTTACCCATTCTCAT
Organism: Antheraea yamamai; assembly: GCA_036509395.1. Lineage (NCBI taxonomy): Eukaryota > Metazoa > Arthropoda > Insecta > Lepidoptera > Saturniidae > Antheraea > Antheraea yamamai. The sequence continues at coordinate 9,951,930 of AP028438.1, read as the reverse complement.
AAAAAATATTCTGCTGTTGCATGGTAATTACTTATTTTATTTGGATTAAGTTGTTACATTTTTATAATAATAATATTGTCATTACTTAATCCCTTAAGCCCTTTTACTTTATTTTAGCCAACCAATGTTAAATGTTATTATTATTGCTTAGTCCCTCTACAAAAGCGTTATTATATGTGTCCTAGATAAAAACCTGAAAAACCCTCTAAACGCCAATGAAAAACTCGTAAAAATTGTTTCAGCGCAAGTTCAGTTTTGTAAATTAGTCTGGACGAACAACAGACGTTTCGATCTTATTTATATGTATACATAGCTGTGCCCGTGACTTAGTCCGCGTGTAGAAACCAGTGATTAATAAAGTCATTTAAACGTATTAAGTCCATTTACTTACCTACTTTTCTCTCGTACTTTAGTCGCGTCGTCATTAAAATTACAATAAATTTTGATGGACCGAATTGATTTTAATGAAACATAGACTAAATGTTATTCGAAGTTGTACTTTATGATTTTCATGAAGAGGTTTTATCATGAACGTAGTATTTTAGCAGTGATGCGTGTCTAAACACACAGACAGATGGATAAACAGGCAGATATTTCAAAAATTGGTTGAAATGCATTTTATTATTTATTCCTAGACACCGGCAACAATCTTTTTTACAAAAATCTAAAAAGTACAGACACGTTAGGTTTACATTCTTATTATATGTATAGATTATGTATCCTGTTAGCATTGTTTATAGTAAATTTGCAAAACCAACAACCTTGCTCTTTCATCGCAACAGAAATACTTGTTTGGTAATGAGCGGCTGACGCCCGTGCGGCTGTTGGGTCAACAACATCAGCATGACATCATGGTGACTGTTTTACTCAGGTCGCAGGGTGGAGGTAATGCAATTAATATTACGCTCATCTACCGAATCTATTGAATAAACATGAACTTTCATAGCTCTATTTGTAGTCTCATGATTAATTTTATCATAGATCACAAATTGAATGTGATTTTATAAAGTTTTTCGTTTTAAATTCCCCTCGTATATTGGTTCTAAAACAATTATTCCTTTGAATTGCATTTCGTTTGACGTTTTATCGCTATTTAATATAATTATATCGCTGATTAGCACTGATGGGTAATGATTTTCGTTGGAAATTGATAAAAATTAGAATTTAGAAATGGGTTTCATCGATTACACACTTTTGTTGTTTAATTCTGGTATAAGTTCGATGATGTAAGTAAGTTGGATCATTTATTGAATTAGAGTATAATTTGGAAGGAGTAAATGAAATGAGTGACACATGATCACGAGTCTCTTATATTCTATTCGTAATACGTAGGCGTTTCGTAAACACAGGTCGAGAACTATTTCGACTGACCAAATTAATATTGTCGCACTAAAACAACAAAGGTAGTAATTTAGAAGCGTTTTATTTGAAAGCGTTTATTTTTTCACAATGCGCCCGAGTCACTATCGGACGACAAAACCTTTTAACTTAAAAAATGATTAAGTATACGATATAATATATGAAACCAACATTAACGTTTGAATCAAACATTAAAAAGGTGTAATTTTCAAATACAACGTTACTAATTATTATACATAATTTATATAAACATATGACCTCATATTTCGCAGTCGCTTGAAATAACGAAGAGTTATAAACACCGTTATCCATGCGGAAATGGAACACGATTGTTTTCAATGACTGACATACTCAGTTAGCGTTCATTTATTATACATCGTTTTAAAATAATTATTTTTTCTAAAACACTATGTATACCAAATTTGGTGAGTTGATGTTAACTTCGAAAGAATACTTGTTTGTATAAATTGAATTATATGCCTCTTTGAATTGAATAAATGTGCCTCTTATATTATATATTTATAATATAAACGTGTTGAGCAAGCAAGAGGACAAGAGCACTGATGTAGGTCTCGCTCACTCACCATGATGTCATGGTATATTTTTGTATTCACTCGTCTGTTTATGTCGCACACGCTTTTCGTTTGTAGTTTTACTATTATGATTACCGTATCGGCAGGGCTTAATGGTCAATTATCAGTATAGAAGCAAAACGAAATGCAGCTGAAAATCGATTATAAACAAACAATGTACTTATCGAATTTGTTGTTAGTTCGATTCATTGTTACTTGGTATGCACTATTTTTTTATAAAAGATTTTGAATGATATGTAAACTTAGTCCGGTGAAGCTGTGAAGGCCCATCAGGCCCAGTAGTCAGTCCGAAAAAAAAAAAACGTATAACCGGAAAAGCGATCAATTGTTTCCAAAAATAAGTACTGTATACAAAATGTATATTAATACTTGAATAGAAAACTTGTATTCCTTTTTTTCATTTTAATTATATGAATGTTCACCGAGTGCACGACCCGTGTCGTTCTGGGCCTTTGAAAATCAGCGCTGCAGTATTGATTGCCTTGCAATGCACCACGTAGCCGAATGGGGTTACCAGTTGTCATGTCTATATATTTTCTTTATCTAATCGTGTATTATTAGGTTCCAACAATAAAAAACTATTTTCGTTTTCCTCACATTACACGCACGGAACAGTGTGAAATCTGACATACCTAGTTAAATTTAATAAAATCTTATTCAATTTACGCCCTGAGCAGGCGCTTAAGGTAGCATTTGGTTCTTAGCGAACGCGACGCGCAACTGCGACCGTTTAACTACGCGACCATGGTCACCTGTCGCGGGGCGACTCGTAGGTTTCCGATGTCAGCGACGCTGCGATGGCGACATCGTCACTCTTTCTGCAGTTTGAGTGAAGGTTGCGTTCTATTGCAGTACGTTATGTCGGAGAATTTATCTGCAGCTAGGATAAAAGTTATTCAGCAGCTATTGGAGGATGAAGAAGATAATTATAATTCTTATGATGTTTTTATCTATGTCTCCGGAAAAAAGGATGAAGATTAACTCAATTTTCACAACAAGAGAAGAAGAGGGTTGCTTTCAAATACTCATAAAACGACATTTTAAATTATAAAGAAGAAAAGTTCAGAAAATATTGTAGATTAAATCATAAACAGTTTGATTTTGTACTCAGTTTAATAAATCAAGACATTAAACCAAGAACACATGGCACATCAGTAATCACTAGCGTTGAAAAAATGTTCTCACACTAGGTGAATTAAAAAAAATAATTGTCTTCGAACACTTTGCATACAGAGTGAGTACTTAAGTCAGTGGGTTCCAACTCGTTCGGCGCAAACGCCATCATTTTGCTGTGATGCTCGCCTGCGTCGTGTGACGGTATCACTGCCTCCCATGCGACCAGGTCGCGTTCGCCCCGCCACCAGTGTTGCCGCTTAAGAAATAAAAAAGTCACCAGACGTCAATTAAAAAGTCGCTAGATTTTGTAAAATACATGATTAAAAATTTTTATAATATTTCATGGTAAAAAAATGGGGAAAATACTATACTGCGTATATTTCACTATGATAAAACGAGCAAAGACTTTGGTTGGATCAGTTATAATAGGTTTTAGCCACATGTTAACTCTTCTTGTTGTTTCCATTCTGGTCTATACTTTTATTTATTTATTTTACTTACTTTTGAGCTTTTGAGCATAAGCCTTTTTCTTTAAGAGATTTCCATTTCCACGAATAGATTTTGATATCAATGACGACAATTGAACAAAGAAACTAAAAAAGGCAGGTTTGTTTTACGAAAACGTAACATATTAACTGATATTTCTATCTCTTGGCGGTGGTAGTAAATGAATGAAAGTGAAAAACAAAACGATATTTGATGTATTATTTGATACAGTGAGAGGCACCCAACCGATTAAGCCCCGAGATCAAACGTTATTCTGGTAGGGGAATTCCAAAAAGAACAATAGCAATTCATGTTTTTACCAGTAATTATATTTAAATTAGAACCAAAATATTTATGTATTTTCAATATTAAATTAGTCGCTAGAATTCGCTAATTTTTTTAAGTCGCTAGATTGAAAAAAAAAGTCGTTAAATATACTCAAAATCCGCAAAAGTCGCTAAAACGGTAACAGTACCCGCCACTTTCTAGCCACACCCACCGGTCGCGCGACGTGGTCGCCCTATTTGTTTAGTCTATACTAATATTATAAAGAGGTAAAGTTTGTGACTTTGTGACGTTGTAGGGGGTAATCTCAGGAACTACTGAACTGATTTTGAAAATTCTTTTACCAATAGAAAGCCACGTTATTTGTGAGTGTCATAGGTTATATATCATCACGCTAAGGCTAATAGGAGCGGTGCAACAATGAAAAATGTTTTAAAATCGGGGTATTTTTTCCTTTTGAGAGCTTCCGCTGCGTCTCAGCCCAAAATAACTATTCCACGCGTACGAAGTCGTGGGCAGAAGCTATTAACTAATTATATTATCTATAGTAATATTATAAAGGGGTAAAGTTTGTGAGGTTGTAGGGGGTAATATCTGGGGAGTCGGAGAAAATGGTAGAACGAAAACGTTTCTTACGAACGCTGCCTTAACTATGAGAGATATATGATTAAGTTCTAGAGAAAAGTTGTAGCTTGATAATGCCTATTACCGCCCAACGAAGTGGGCACGGGTCGGCTAGTACTTCATATAAATACTAAGCATACTAAGCAGTCGGTCGCGCGACCCCATTGCGGTCGCGGTCGCTAAGAACCGAATGCTACCTTTATAAATATCAAAACTATCATCATTTCGGAGAACAACCCCGTCGTCGAGAAGAACCAACAAGAAACTCCATCTATTTTTTTGATTATTAATGACTAGCCGACCCGTGCCCACTTCGTTGGGCGGTTATAGGCATTATCAAGCTACAACTTTTCTCTAGAATTTAATCATATATATCTCATAATTAAGGCAGCGTTCGTAAGAAAAGTTTTCGTTCGACCATTTTTCTCCGACTCCCCAGATATTACCCCTTACAACCTCACAAACTTTACCTCTTTATAATATTAGTATAGATTATAGATAATATAATTAGTTAATAGTTTCTGCCCACGACTTCGCACGCGTGGAATAGTTATTTTGGGCTAAGACGCAGCGGAAGCTCTCAAAAGGAAAAAATACCCCGATTTTAAAACATTTTTCATTGTTGCTCCGCTCCTATTAGTCTTAGCGTGATAATATGTAGCCTATGACACTCGTAAATAACGTGGCTTTCTATTGGTAAAAGAATTTTCAAAATTGGTTTAGTAGTTCCTGAGATTACCCCCTACAACGTCACAAACTCACAAACTTTACCTCTTTATAATATTAGTATATAGGTTATAGCCCCTTCCCGCGACTTCGTCCGCGTAGTAATAGTGCTCTGGGCTAACGCTGACACACAGCAGAATCTCTCAAAAAAAACATCTCGGTTTTGAAACATTTTTCATCTGTGCTCCGCTCCTACTGGCCTTAGCGTGATGATATATAGCCTATAACCATTCTCGATGAATGAGCTATATAACACTGAAAGAATTATTCAAATCGGACCAGTAGTTCCTGAGATTACCCCTTACAACGCCACAACGTCACAAACTTTACCTCTTTATAATATTAGTATAGATACATTTGTAGGAAATTTATTTTTTTACGAAAAAAGTCTTTTAAACCAAATCTCTAAGATCGATATTTCACAAGATATTGAGCTTTTACTTTGTTGTGGCATAAAATTTTAATGGATTATTGAGTCAAATAAAAAGTAAATGAATTTCTATTATTTACTGAATTCCTGCATGTTGAAAATCGCCCGAAAATTTAGTTTTTTTATATCACTTAAGTTTTAGGACTAGTGCATCTGTAAAAAAATTAGCGTAGGGACCAGAAAAAAAATTAGTAGTTACAAAAAAAACAGCCTATTAATATACATCTAAGGCATTTTTTTATTATACTATCTTGGTATATAAAAATAATAATCATTCAAAGGATATGAAACTTTACAACTCGTTTACATATAACAAAGACCGCTATCTCATGCCACTAAATATATCATATACTCTACGATTATTTTAAACTTCGATCAACACAACTAGATAAAGGGTCACGTACAAAATTGAAGCTAAAAGCTGTCCGCGTAAATATGTACTTATGTGTAGCTATTTATTTACTAAGAAAGGGAGAAAACAAGTTTTAAAACAGTTTTAAGTTCAACCTAATTACAACCATGACACCTAGTAATAAAGTCACAAATGTTCAAAATATTATCTAATACTTACGATAAAACGAGCAAAGCAATAAATTACTCCCCTCACAAATGAAAAGACAACATAAACAACATTTAGGTGTGAATTCAACCTTAACACGTAATGAATAAAGTACGTTTTCCCGTTATTGTGCGTGTTTGTGCGTGGTTGGAGAGCCTAGGCCAAACATTTGTACCACAGGTTTAAAATCGGTAATTTTGTTCACAATTTGATATTATTTGTTAGTTTAAAGCTTAAAATATAACTTATTCAATATGTATTTAGCGAAAGTAAGATACTCCGGCCGTTAAATTGCTTTTTCGGGTATTGTTGTTGCATCTTTTAAATACACTGCGGCATGTGAAACGTGCTTAGATTGGCTATGTTTCAAACAAACTAAACAAAATAAAACTCATTTCAAGTGAGCTGTTATTTACCGAGACGTATTTTTCGCGCCAACCCTTTATCTAGTTATTGTTGATCGAAGATTTGAAAGATTGACTTAACATTTCCAATGAGATTCAGGACTTGAAGAGTAACGATTATTCTCATTATCTGTAACACATGGGCATGTAAATTGAATCATCGTGTCCTTCTAAGAAAAATTATCACTACGGAAATCGAAAAGGGTATGACTAGGCATACGAGTATTGATGACTTCCGCTTATCTTGTGAAATATTTGAATATGAACCTCGCCTTTTGAATCGTTGCCAAATTTTACCATAACTCAGCAGACATTTGGCATATTAATACAATGAACTTTTCATCACTTATGTTTGTAATTAGTTCAGCATAAAAATAAGGAACAATTATTGAAATAAAATGATCAATTGTATATAAATTAAATTAATGACCTGGGTCGTAGCCACCATCTTAGCAGTCGTATAAATGATATGGAACACAGGGGCACAGACATGAAAGCAAGAATTAATAAAATATCACTTACAACGTCAAACTTTTATTGATATGAGACACGTAGGTCACACGTCGTAGAAAGCACGATATAATTTAACAGAAAAAAGTCGCCTCTCCGTCAACAAAATTTGATACTGGTTACCTTTAAGATTAACTACGCCACTGTGAATGAACCACTAAATTAAAAGACAAGGTAAGCTAGGTGTTCGCTTTATACAAGTTAAATATATAATCACAATTATAACACTTATACTGGGAACATTTAATATTTAATTAGCAATTTCCCGCGGTTTCGCACGCATTGTCTTTATTTCAATTATACATACCTATATGTAAATAACTGTAAAATGGCGGATTTTCATACAAACTTTCATCCTCTGTATCAACGACCTTAGTGGTTGATTTTCCAAAAATCTCTAGTACTCACCTACAGTGAATCTGTGAAGGAAACAGCTTTATACAAATTTTCACGACTGTAGCCCACTAGGTGCGATATATGTCAGGACGTCGTCGTGCTTTGATAATCTAAAATAATAAAATTCAACCGCAGCGCCACCTACCGGGTCCAATTGTGAATCTAAACTATTCTCGGATCCACTGTAACACGCACACAAAATTTCATCAAAATCGGTCCAGCCGTTTAGGAGGAGTTCAGTGACGTACAGAAAAAAATTATATACAAAGAAGATAGATAAGTGTACCCACGATGTTAATTATATTTTATTTTTTTCGAACCGACTACGCTATTGACCAAGCAAGGTCTTAACAGCTTCACCGGACTACGATATGTTAATTAGATATAATAATAACGTATGATATACATAATTACATAGGAATGATAATAAAATACATTTAACTAAAGAAATAACAATATATTTCGAAATGTATTACAAATGATGAAAATAAGTGGGTACCTTGTTTAATATATGTAGTCATCAACAAATAATGACCGAGATACGCCAGGATAATAAATCGAAGTGACTCATCGTTCATCTAACTGTAATAATTGGAAATAGATTAGCTATAATAGTTTATATGCCGGATTATATCGCATGATGTATCAGTTCTTTTTTTTTCTATTCAATTGAAAATATACATTGAATTAAACTACGTTAGAGAAACGTAGAACATTTGAATATTATAATTTAAAAAAATATATAATATTGTTTAGTATTACAACTACATAAGTTAAGAAATGCATATGAGATTAGAGATAAAAATATTTAAGGAAGTATTTAATTGTATTCAAGTTTTATATTTGTTGTCATAGATTAGTGAGTTCTGGTATAATAATCTCGTCCGTAAAAAATACTTAGGTGTGCCAGCCTTCATGGTAAATAAGTTTATTGATCTCAGATATACTAATACATTTATTTATTTACATTTTAGTAGAATACAACATAGTATAGAAGAGGATATAAAATATAAATATCTGGAAGAGAAGAAGATGACAGATTCGATTTGATTTCTATAAATACACAAGCCGCCCGCTTCGTTAGACATTAAAAAAATGGCCAAGAGTTCAATCAAATCCGAGAATTAAGTATCCTAGAACCATTTACGAAAAATTACACATTGTATGATCCGAGTTTTATGCCGATACGTTCTGCAATTTTGACGTGATTGAGTCTCAAAAGAATTGTACTTTCATTGTACAATGTACATAGATAGACATAAGATAGTTTATTAGTATGAGTGAGATAGATATCGTTTATGATAAGAAGAAATACATCGGTGGCCAATTATACGGAGTGTACATCTGTAGTATAAATCAGGTACTGATATCTATACTTCTATACTATATACTTATACTATCTATACTAATATTATAAAGAGGTAAAGTTTGTGAGTTTGTGACGTTGTAGGGAGTAATCTCTGGAACTAATGGTCCGATTAGAAAAATTCTTTCAGTGTTATATAGCTCATTTATCGGGGAAGGTTATAGGCTATGTATGTATAGAATGTTTCAAAATCTGGGTATTTTTTCCTCTTGAGAGCTTCCGCTGCGTGTTAGCCTTAACCCGAAGTAACTATTCCACGCGGACGAAGTCGCGGGCGGAGGCTAGTAGATTATATAACATTTTCACATAATTGAATGAAAATGAAGTTGTATATAGGTGATGTATAGTCCGCGTCAAACCTTTTAACCACTCTGAAGTAGACGCGCAGACCACAAATTTAGGTATCCGAGGGACGCAGATGAGCTAAAAGGGGAGCAGGCTCGCTCGCGCGCGTACTGCGCCCCTATTGTATTCACGTTGACACACGTGTCCTGTCATTACTAGTTGCAGTACAGTCGCATTCAGAATATTTTTGTTGTTGTTAATTATATGTTATTGCTATTTTCGTTGTTTTTTTGTTTATATTTGTGATCATTAGAAGACTCATCAACTTCGCAAAATTATGTTTCTATGGAAGGCGTTGTTTATTATAAATTATTTATTTATTATGAATGTATTTTATTTACAATAACGGTATTGTAACACGCATAATACCGGCACAATATATACTACAAGATATATTGCAAAATTATAAACAAATACTGCATAAGGGGGATCATTCAATTAAAGTACGCGATCACCCAAAACTCACTAACCAGGTGATTAAATGTTATTTTGATTTAATTATAACTGAGAAATACATGATGTGGCGAACTGTTAATATTCTAGCTTTGTATATTACGTTATTATTCAGCTAATCCTTTTCTAGTTTTTACTGTTATTTTATTACCCCAGTAATGATTTAATTTTTATTGTCTGTTCATTTTATCTCTAATTCTTTGCAAATATTCTATATGTCTGTATACCTCGTATGTGTGTATGTATATGTCTGCTCAATTCATATAAAAAGGTTATTAGTAAACTAGCTAGGAAACCGTTTACAAGACGACACAATCGGGATCAAATTTTCATTTCACATGCAAAATATTCTGAAAGTAGCAACGTGGTCGTTACATCTATATCGCAAATATCTACTTGAATCATAATTCATTAAAACCTAATATATTGTACGTATAACCTGGAGACAGCTTAAAGATTAGTAAATGTAAATGATATTTTCTATAATAATATTTTGAATTTATTTTATATTAACCTCTTAACTGTACTATGCGCAAGGCCGGACTTAAAGCTATATTCAGAGCGGCCAAAAACTATGACGCCGACTATACTTTATGTCGAAATTAGTTTTGCTCGTTATAGGGAATATTATCATGATAGCAGCTGAATTTAAATAAAAAGATGCCCATAGGCAAAGACAAAATAGTTCAGTACAATTTTCTCCTGTGTATGTCAACAGATTTTCTTTTTTTGTTGCTTGGTGGGCATTGTGTTATCAATAAAAAAAATTGGAAATAGTTAATTTTTTTTTTTACGTTACTGTCGATGTATTGAAACCTTGAATTAGTCTCTATTCTTTATACATCACGAATTTTACGTCTAATAGTGTACAATATTTATAAATTCCTTGGAAAAAAAAACAACAATATTGAAATTTTAAATTATGTTAGAATTTTTACCTGTACTTTTTGATTTTTTTACTCCCTCAAATAATGTGATTTAAATACAGTATATTCTTTCTAGTTTAAGACTTAATGTTTCATATAATTCAATTATTAATTGTTGGAGATACGCATAATGTATTGACAAGCGACAAAAAACATACTTCATATTTCAGACAGTGGGCTTGTTTTGACGTTGTCAAAAACACATCGTGCCCATTCAAGCTGTTATTAAATCGTCCTTTGCTCAAAGAATGCCTAGATTTCTAAGTCCACACGTGTACAATAAAATTGCTAAAATCGTGGACGACTACAACTTCATACGTTGCTCACGCTACCATGTGAAAACTGCCATGAAATGATGGCTTCATAGCGTTACCTATGAACAGACGGATGGTCTATTGAAAATAGTCTATTAGCATCTATTACAAATCTGTTATACGAGCACATACACATACACTCACCCTCTCTAACATTGACTTAGTTATTATATGATTTTTGTCTTAAGTTTAATTTCTCTTAAAATGTAATTTCCTCTAAATGTCAAGTCAATACACGCCACCATCAATTTAAGGCAATCTGTAATCAGGTATTAGGCTTCCATGAGACAGGCATTGCCTAGTTTGGGGCCATAATTAAGACTAATATTATGTAAAGGTAGATTTTTTTATTTAATTTTTTTATTTCTTAGCATTTTTATCTCTTAGAAAATAAAGATATTTGTATTTGTTGTTAAAATTAAAGTAAATATAATCATTAGAAAAATGACCTATTTCACATTTACAACACTAAAGATGCAATAAAAGCTCAGTAAAGTCTAAAGGCAGTCTAAAGTACACTGTATGTCTAATGTTGAAAAGTATGTAGTAATACTTTTATATATTTTCTGTTATGTGTTTACACATTAATGTCATTAGTAGTTCTACCGGCCATTCATTCGTCATCGAATGAGTAATCTATTTTCTAGTAAAACATGACATTTTCTATATTAACACATCGGTAGTTTTGTCTGTATAATTATTCTTTTTCAGAAATTTTGTTATATATATATATTTATTTATTACAAGGATTAAGAATACGATAAGATTCTTAACTGATTTTAATTATTTTTTGTTGATAAGAATGTTATTCGAAAATAAATGTACTGTAACAATATTCAATAATACTGTTAAATACATTAAAAAAGAAGACAAAACTTTAAATTTTATTTTATTCTCTACTAATTTAAATGAAATAATGTACATGGGAAGTAATAAACTATATAAATTATCAATAATATTTACGTAAACCGTAAAAAATGTTAATCTTTACCACGCTCAAGTCGAAAATCTATCGCTAAGAAACTGTTGGTCTGTTCCGTCAGCTGCACTTGAGAGCCTAACATAGTAACAAACTAGCAAAGCTTAATTTTTCTAATTTTTCGCTTTTATTAATCAAACTAGGGCAAAAAAAAATTAACACACATTTGTAATTTCGTTGTTATTAATGATACGGAAAATTTGTTGACTTTTCTGTAGAAAATCAAAAGACCTGCAAAATTGCCAAGTTAGTTTTTATTCTCTCATTGATAATTTAGCCGCAAAATATTAAAAAACCAAGTTTCAAAGATCTGAAGAAAAATATTAACGATAGCGATTTGACTTATTGAAATGTTTTATAGACAATTTATCGCTTAATGAGTTCTATCCATTTATTTTAAGAAAGTAAAATTTTATCACAGTTTGCAGGTGATAATAATGTTCAAAAATTTTTTTCCTGTTATTTATATGGGAAAATTGAAGTTCGATGGAGGATCTCTTAAAATTTAAATTGGGAGCGGTCCTTTGGACATAATTTTTGTTTAGATATACAATATATCTTATGATATTTTGGGGTGAGAGCGAGAAAAGTAAATATCTACTTTTTTTGGCACATCCTAATCTACATACTTTCTTAAACAATTTCTGTCTCTTTGTGTGTTTCCTTAGTTTTTTTAAACTACCTATCAGATTTTGAAAGTTTGCATAACCATTTAGACAAATTTGTACGGCAGGTACTGTGTAACACATGTGTAGAATATTTATATGATGTAGAAAAAAATCGACGTATTCTAATGAAGTTTTGGAGCGCTCTCATTGATAACGCTGGCTAAACCTTATGAGATATATATAAATAATATGAGTACTACGGAATTGTGTATCTTAAAAATACCTACAAAAGTAAAAAAGAATCACTCGGTAATTATTATTTTTTACATTTGCGAAACCAAGGCGCGTTACTAGTTCTAAAAGTAAATACGAATAGTAAAATTTATAGACCAAGAACCCGTGAATGCCAGGCCTTCCTTATTTTATGTTTTGAGAATAGTTGTTATTTTTATTTCATGCAGGATGAATCGATGCAGCAACTCATTTACCTATTAAAAGGTTAAGTAGTAAATTCCCAATTATTAATTTCCTTTGAAATTAATTCCTTGCTGTTACTAAAATGTTTCATATTATGTGTAATATTCAGTAAGCGCCACTGGTATTGTTCAAGTGAACTTGGTCTTCCTGGGTGATTTAAATAAATCAACTTTATACTACTTATTTTTATTTGAGTATTAGGAATTCTAAAATTACTAGAGGGCATGGCAGACGTTGTTCCGCCCTGATAATAAAAAAACCTTGAAGTTAGACATACACTATACCGGACTTTGTAGGCATTATCAAGCTCTACAATTTTTCTTCAGAACTCAATCATATATCTCTCATCGTTAATGAAGAGATCGTAAGAAACTTTTTCGTTCGACCGTTTTTTCTCCGACTCACTTTACAAATCCGACTGCCACAAAAAAGTCTTTTCATTTTTCTAATTAATATAGCCTATGACAATTAGCCTATGACACTCACAAATAACGTGGCTTTCTATTGGAAGAATTATCAAAATCGGTTTCGTAGCTTTAGAGACTACCCTTTACAACGTCACAAACTCACAAACTTTACCTCTTTATAATATTAGTATAGATAATCAATTGCCGAATGTATTATCTAAGCAGAATCGTCTGTGAAAGTTAAAAATTTTGAGTTAAAAGTCGCCACATAAAAAGTGAGTGACTGAGTGAGACAAAAGTCAGTAGAGGGACCTCCAAAAATATTGACAGATTCGACGTTCAGTTTTTCGGCTGCCATTTTATTTTATTACATGGTCTCGTTTTGTAAATAGAAGGTTTGGTCTAATGTAGCAGCTAATTTAAAATAAACATAAGCAATACTTGTTTGTGACATATATATGTACAAGATACATAACTATTATATGCACGAGTAGTTCAAACTAATAAATTCAATCAGTTAACCACTTATCGTCTGACGAGGTTAATGCAAGGTGACTAATCAGTTACTCACATATGATTTTATAAGGAAAATTAGACTCATAAATCTTTTCTTAAGTTACTATATTCGTTATTAAATTATTCATTATGAGTCGGCGGGGGTTGTGATCCATTTTATTGGACCGACGAGAATGTAGCGCCGTCTGTGGTTTTATCGAATGTCTCGTGATTCTCCCGTACGTGGAAATGTTAGTAACTTGAGTGACGTCTTAGTTGCACATTTATCCGTCATCATCGAAAATCCCAATGAGCAACTGATTGTTTTGTACAGGCTGTCTTAATAGACCACGGGGGTTCGTAGAGCACAGCAGCAATTCGTCTAACAGTTTCATGATATGCATAATTGGGTGGGGGAAACAGTCTTAATCCTAACGAATAATATATTATAAATGCGGATGTGAGTTTGTTTATTTGTCACGTTTTTACGCCTTACTTGCTTAACCAATCATCATTAACTTTTACACACAAGTTGTCAGGGCTACAGGACAGAAGACAGGGTACCTTACATCCAGAAAAAAAATACTATTCTTGGGATAGGTTAAATTTAAAAGCTAGCAAGTAACAATATCACCTCGATATTGTAATGACCATGCTTGCTGTTCAGTAAAATATTTTTAGTTTACGGCAAGATTTTTATTTTTCGTTTTTTATTTATTTTGCTCTATTACCGTTAATATAAATTATCAAAGAATCTTGTTTGTGTCATATACAAATCAAAGATCGCCATGCTCATTCGTATACTTAAGCATCTTTTTAGGTATTTATTACTCGCCATAATATGATGACATCTTTATACAATGTTTACTTTGTTAAAACTCAAACATTTACAAAAACAAATAGAAATTTCTTCAAACAAAAGAGCAAGAAAATAAAAACAAATGAATACGAAACCGTGAGCACCAAATAATACTGTCAACAACATTATGTGCTCAGCTTATTTATGGTTCAGAAGTTGTCTCGTACCTTCAGAGTTGATGCACTAATTTAATTAAAAAAAATTGAGTACTAACGGGTGCGACGGAAAGTATTGTATAATTCAACCTCTCTGCAAATTTTTTAAGACCTATATCTCAAAATGATGGATCGTGTTTTATTTTTTAATTGCACGACATTGCAACTTGTAAATTTCATGGCTTAGTTCGTAGAAATGTCAAAATAATTTTAAAATATAATTTACATGAAAATTAGGATTTTAAAATATATAATTTGTTGTTTTTCGTTGTGTTTTTAAGCTTATGCTGCCAACACTCTGTTGACCTGCTCCTCGTGAGGCTTACCTTCGTTTGTATGGAGTTTAAACCTTAACGGTGTTATTACAAAAACGTTAAACACGTATTGAACCCTGGCTTTAAAAAGGTCTCATATTAAATGCACAGCTGTCGCTGAATGTTCGCCATCTTGCTCTTTTGTCTCGCTTTGGTTACGTTAGGTTGGACTTGTGAAAAAGGATAACGCGAACTTGCCTCGGGTGAGCGCGGTGCATTTATTAGGAAACTTTTTTAAACCAAATATTTAATACGTATTTAACTTTTTTGTAATAACACGGTTATGGTTTTGGACAGTCGAGGGGTTAATAACAATGAAATGTAGTATAACCTCACCTAGTAGCGAATTTATAGCACGAAAACTTTCTCCATTGAAGAACACTTAAGTTTACTAGCTTTCATGGTCACAAGTCAGAAGATTTGAGTTTTTAATCTGTTTTATATTATTACTTGATACCGGCGACTTCGTTTGGTATTTTTTTATCTTGGCGATTTTATGTATACAGGAGAAAATATTTAAAAAAATGTAGACAAAAATATACGTTCGTTGTAAACAATGCTATCCGTTTACTTCCCCTCCGCTATACATGCGCACCACATCGCTTGTCCACTTCACAGAAAGAAAACGCATCGTTAAACGTGTAATTCCTTTTACAGAAAAGTAGTAGTTTCTTAAAACTAATAAGTCTATATTAATTAAAGATATCGTGAATGTTTTTAGATAAAGGCTATTAAGTACCTAAGAACTGAAGCTATAACAATTTGTTTGAAATCTATTCATTAGTTTTTGCGTGATGCGCACTGAACAGTAGATCTCTATCATTTTGATTATATAAAAAAGAAAGACTCTTAAAAGGTCACCCTAATCAGTGCATACATAATTTTGCCTGTTATGATTGAATATATATACATGTATACTTGTATATTGGACGAATTGAAAACTTTTCCTTTGAATATTTAGATATTGTTTTCAGTACATTATATAAAGATTTAATTCGTTTTGGTATCATATTACAAATTATTTTAATGTTTTTCTACCGTTTTTTGTAACTCTTTCTTTTGATATAAAAGAAAAACCTGAAAAGATATATCACTGTACAATAGTTATAATAATATAAAATCTGTAATGGAATGTATATATGCATATAATAATATCCTTAAACGATTTCCCGTTTATGGGGGAAGTATGATTTGTCATGGAATAAAACGTCAAGTACGTTATGACCATAACAAACATATTTATAGAAATCGTGCTAATGCAATATTTATTTTTTCTTTTAATTACGAATCAACGAATATATAGTAAATGATCACTGTTGTTTGTTATAACTGAGACTTATTAGTTCATGACTTATGACGAATGTGTATGGTATTACTAATAATTTAGTAACGAAAACAGTGATCTTATTGTAGCTATCAAATTACAATAATAACGTAGAGGAAACCAGTTTCTGACATTGTCACTGCTTGATTAATGTCTAATTTATGCGTTACTATCTGATACCCGCCAGCTTGGCTTTGTATATAAAAATGGCATATTGTCAATGGCATTTAAAAGCTAAACAGTGAAGAATCATCTATGAAAAATACCACATCGGATGGATGCAGTCCTATATCAATACACTCGGTAGCTTTGACGTGATTAAGCCTCAAAAAAACAAACTTTCTTTACTCACAGCTCGAAAAATAGATAACTATAAAAAATGACGTAATAAAGTACAGAATTTTTTTTTTTTTTTCATTTGACTCGACAATCTATTCACATATGCTACAAAACAGTAAAAGCTCAATATCTCGCGAAATATCGATCTTAGCGATTATAAGAAAAATATGTTTTTGTACAAAATTAAATGTCCTAAAAATGTATCATTGCCATTTTTCCTGTGTGCTGAGCTATTGATAAAATAACAATAAAAAAGGAGAAATTTCTACAAAATTTGACTATAGTGTGACCTGCACTGCCTCATTAGTGTAAGTTACAGTTAAGTCGCAATAGGCTTATTGTAGAGCGCTCAATCTTGAAGAATTCCTGAGTTTGGACGATATAATAGCTTGCAGTGCTATCGAGTAGTAAAAAATTAAAAAATAATAATCCAATAGTCGTTTAAAAAAACACCCTAATTATATACACGTATATTTATATAGATAAGGTATGAAAACGGAATGTGAATATAAAAAAATCATATATTTTATGAATTTAAATTTCCTAATAAAAGCGTAAAGAAGTACATATTCTTTATTTCTATGATAAACGGCACAACTAATAACACTAGACAATGTGTATACCGTTTTTTATTATATTGCATGCTCAGTGAGAGGTGACCTTGTTTATTGACGATCTCCAAGTATCAATACAAATGTAATACATAAATCTTATGTAGTGTAATGTCATCAAGCAATGTCGTTCTAGATTTCAATAGAGCTTAACCAATGTCTTTTGTTCAAATTTAGTTCGGCTAGTCAGGTTAATTTAGATTAGCAATTTATGTCCGTAGCTTGACACGCGACTATTAATATTTGTTGCAATAAATAATCGAGTTATAGTAAATTGGATATTGTGTAAATATTATTTGGGTTCAAATATCTGCTATCTCTATATATAATAATTTTCTTGTACGATTGTTTGTAAGATACAGAAATTGAGGTATTGCAAACCTTCTTTGTGAGAAAATACTTAGGTTGTACCAACTTTTACGGTGTTCAATTAAACAGTATTTAAATTTATTAATTCCAGAAATGTCAATATCAGTTTTTCTACATAAAGACTGATTCTCGCCCGCTTCGTTGGACATTAAAAAAAAACATTGCCTGTATCAGTGTGTACACGCGGACTACGTGAAACTTCTTTCGTTTATATGTATTAAATTATGCATAGTATATGTATGAGAATGCCTATATACTATAGACCCAGACAGACATTTATATATACACACAAATACATACCTACTTTACGTTTAATGCGTAAAGCGGAACGAATTTTTTTTCTTACCATGCTACGAGAAGTTTAGCTTCTAAAAGAATTGCAAAGGCTCAATCGAACTTAAAACATGAGTAGCCTAGGAGCCTTGGACCATCGAAAATTCCTCATCGCGTAACCGTAGTCATATATATACCGATATGTTCAGTAGTTTTACGTGACTGAGGCTCGAAGAACTGTAATCTCATTATATAAGTCACTAAAAGCATGCGTCAATCATTACATAGTATAAAGCAAAGTCCCCTACCGCGTCTGTCTATCTGTATGTTCGCGATAAACTCAAAAACTACTGAACGGATTTTCATGCGGTTTTCACCAGTGGATAAAGTGATTGATGAGGAAGGTTTTGGTATATAATTTATCACGGATTTTTTTTATAATCAGAGCGGGACAACGTCTTCGAGGCCCGCTAGTTTATAAATAAAACAAAATAAATTCCAAACGGTGGTACAGACATATCAGGATATTCCAAATGTAGAGGATTTTAGGATATTAATTGGTTTTAGTATATTTTTCCTATTTATATTATTGTTGGTTTTTACTTCTATTGTTTGAATTTTAATTAATTGTAGGAGCATTATGTAGATTATATGAAGATTAATCTATATTGATTATGAAGTGAATATAGCGTCGTTCGGCATTCGGTTATCGTTTCGGGTCAAGACCGAACAGCGTCTTGTCTCTTATTACTCACGTCATTATGTACTTCATTGAATTACATAGAACTAGTAAGTGTACACGACAACTAAACATTATCCTATTAAACATAAGCAGCGACACACTCGTTACTACCGATTTAACATTGCACTGTTACGGTTGTACAAGTTACAGTGAGTCAGAAGTGATGAATTTGTTTGTTTATTGTTTTTTCATTATGTGTTATATATGTGTATTGAGATTTTCGATTGGTCATTTTAGTAGAAATCATTGTGTTCGTTTTGGATCTCAATCCTTACATCACTTTACTAGGTAAGCTGTACTCAACCGAGAATTGTTAATTTCTTCAATAGACTGTAAGTTCAGTGCTGTTATAAGCTTAGTAACATAAGGTTACTTACTACGTCTTATAAAACTGCGTTTTATAAGTTGGGTGAATTTTCGATATCTTTGAAAAGTACGGTTTTAGTTTGTGAGGTTAACACTAAGCCCCTATTTACATAGTACTATTTTATAATCACATGGTTCTCAGTTATGACTAAGACTAGAATTGTTATTATCGGTTTAAGAAATTCGCTCGCCTCCATGTCTAAAATGAACGTACAGTTCTTGGTCAATCTTTATGACCGCTCTGAATATAGCCGTAAGTTTGCGCATTATACTCTCAAGAGTTGTACTTAAAACATAGTTAATATATTATTATAGGAAGCTAAAATTGGCATTTATTTATCCTTAAGTTGTCTCGGATGTTATACGCATTTGTACCTAAATTTGTGTTCTGTGCAACTATACTCAGAGCGGTTAAAAGATTTTATGAGAACTGTAAGTTTTATATTTTTTATATATATATGTCTATTTTAGAGTTATATATACATAATTTTGCTTTCACAACAAGGATTTTCGTTATTTTACTAAGATCCATCGCGTCACATTTATGGATCGTATTTTCCTGAAATACCATTACAACACTTCTTGCTATAATACATACGTCAGCGATGGTTTATCAAATATTTTAGTCGTGTTTAGAGCTATGTAATGTTTTAGGTTATCGTATTGTAATATATAGTTCGTAATTCATAGTTCATTATCATATTCATATTATCTATAGGTCTATAATGGTTTTTTTTTATATCATAGGAGGCAAACGAACAGGTGGGTCACCTGATGTTAAGTGATCACCACCGTCCATAGACACTTGCAAGATCAGGAGTCGCAAATGCGTTGCCAGCCTGTGTTTGGGGGAGTGAGGAATGGGGGAGGGGGAGGGGAGGTGGGTATCCGACGCTCTCACTGACCGAACGAAACGCAACAATGCAAGCACTTACTTGACGTCGGTGTTTCTGTGTGTCGGGTGGTAGTACTACGGGCGACCCGACCCATTACCCACCAGTAATAGCTTCAGCGTGGCCCTACCACCTACAACAACAATGTCATAATCCATGTTTTAACTATAAATACAGCTCATCATCATCACCATCACCAAGAAATGCAATGCAGGGCCAAAGGGCATAATCACCACGCCAGCCCACGACGTATTGGCGATTTCACACAAAATTCGTTGGTACAGGCAGGGGTTCGATCCTGCGGACATCACATTGATATTCCACCGGTCAAGCCACGTCTTTTAAAAACAATAACACATATATATCAAGTTTTTTACTCATTTAAAAAAAATAATATATATTATTTCTTATATCTCTATAATCCTAAGTTTACGCCATACTATATATAACACTCAAAAAAGTAATATATATATTATACTCAAAAGATCCATACTACACATATTATCCTCAAAATAAATAACTCAGTATTGTCAGTTTTATAGTCAAGTTTTGTCGTTCACGGAGGTAATGTTATTACGTCATTTATTTAGTCTAACGTAATAAGGAAATATTAGGGCGTCTCCATAATTTGCATAGTTTGCTTCAACGACATTCTGATGATATCGTGAAACACGAAACTGTCACACCTACAGCAAACGCAATGCACTGATTCTTCGTAATCTTTACTAGGTCAAGTTTAATTTATTGATTTTATTTTCAAATGTAGTTTATCCACGCGACCTTAGCATGTCAAAGTGAAGGTCATTTCAGATTGATTTAATGTCTGATAGTAATAACATTATATGTTTATAGAAAAGAAACGTGTTCAAAATAACTCTATATATCAAAGTAGGTAATCGAAGATAATAACAAATAAATACAAGGATACAGTTTTACATACAACTATTTAATTCCAAATTAAACATAGCTTGTATTATAATAACTAAACAGCTGAAATACATACATATATATATATATATATATATATATATATATATATATATATATTATTACCCCTGCCCGCGACTTCGTCCGCGTGGAATAGTTACTTTGGGCTAACGCTAACACGCAAGGGAAGTTCTCAAGAGGAAAAAAAACCCGATTTTGAAACATTCTTCATTGGTGCTCCACTCCTATTGGTCTTAGCGTGATGATATCTAGTCTATAAATGATCCTCGATAAATGAGCTATATAACACTTATAAAGAATTTTTCAAATCGTACCAGTAGTCCCTGAGATTACCCCCTACAACGTCACAAACTCACAAACTTTATCTCTTTATAATATTATTAATTAACTAGCTGTACCCGCAGCTCCGAACGCGTTTTTTTAAAATCTTATTAAAGAATTATAAAATTGTGAGATTATGTACAATTATAGAAATGCTCCTTAAATATAATTGTAAGTACGGCACGCACGCCACTAAAAGTAACACGTAACGTGTACATTAGATATATAAATACTAACAGCGTACCAAATGAGGTTTGTCATCAGCAACATATATGGAAATGGATTATATATCATCACTCTGAGACCAATAGGAGCGGAGCATCAATGTAGATTATTTCAAAATCGGTGTTTTTTTCCTCTTGAGAGCTTCCGCTGCGTGTTAGCGTGAGCTCAAAGTAACTATTCCACGCGGACAAAGTCGCGGGCAGAGGCTAGTATAATTATAAGAAGACAATTTGTAATATTATTTTGAAACTTATATGAACTACATAAACATAAAATCATCGTACATACTTGTGGTTTCAATCCCTATGTAAACATTTGTTCACCTGTGTTTTGCCTTGTTTATTCAGCATTTTGAACATTAAGTATTGTATTTTAGTAAGGAAAGTGAACGTCTTCCGAAAAAGTTTATCAAATAAAAATATCATAAAATAATTACACAACACCGGTTTACGATCGCGTCGCCGCGTCGATAGCATCGACCATAGCACGATTAGATTACCTGACACCACAATGTACTAACCATTCTTATGGTTAGACGCTATAGAACTACTAGTATCTACCATATCTGGAATTTACGATAAAAATTTGAACCAAATATTTGGAAACTTTTTATATCTCTTTAAACGGTTGGAGCAAGATAAGTAACAATATAACCATAAAATCTGATCACTGAATTGTACCTTATTAAGACTTATGATAGAGCGAATAAATGACTCAACCTGGACCCGTTCTGTACGCTGGATTAAAACATTAACCCATGACCTGTATTCATTTAAACTTGCAATGTTGAAAAAATGTCGGTTCAGTAGCTGCTGAGAATACACCTTCATATAAACAAACTCATGCTCTCTTTAGAATAGGTGTTATATAGATAAGTTTCCATGTTTACCGATGTTTATGAACAAATTACGAGTTTGCCCGCTAGACTCGGCTACAATTTCCTATGTTATTATAAAGTTTTTATACTTTGACGGTGTTATTACAAAAAAGTTAAATACGTATTGAATACTAGCTTTAAAAAGTTTCGTATTAATTAAATGCACCGCGCTCGCCCGAGGCTAGTTCGCGTTATCCTTTTTCGTAAGTCTAACCTCACCTAGCCAAAGCGAGACAAAAGTGCAACATGGCGAACATTCAGCGACCGCGGTGCATTTAATACGAAACCTTTTTAAAGCGAGTATTCAATATATAGGTAAACTTAGAGAGAACTGGCTCTCAAGTGCAAGTGGAAAACAACAACAGGTGCTTGGCGACAGGTTTTCAGCTTGCCGGTGGTAGCTAGACGGGCGGACTTAGAAAAAGCCCTACGCTATGGTTTCATTACTATGTGTTCCTTATCCGAAAACTATAAAAAAAAAACTCCGACTCTATCGCATGGATTCGATCTACGTGGATTGATACGGTATCTGAACACACTATCAACTGAGCCAATAGTTATGTTATGTTAATAACATTATGTTTTGATCACTTACCATCGGGTGACCCGTCTGTTCGTTTGCCTTCCATAACATAAAAAAAATCAGCTCTTTGATTTTAAACTACATGTCGCCCACGACTTGGCTCACGCTATAGTTCTTTTCATAATCTTCTGTAGTAACATCGTGTTGTGGACTTGAAATAAACCTAAGAACAGAAATGTATATCCGGAAAAAGCGTTGAAAACATTAAAAAGTACCCACGGCGTACTTATAAAACAAGATACTAGCAGGCAAAACCAAGAAAAAAATCTAAGTGTATGTAGGTAAATTTTCGGCTATTTTTGACGTTATAATCTTAATATATATATTTCTTGTGTGCGTGTGTATGTGACTGAACTCCTCCTAAACGACTGGACCGATTTTGATGAAATTTTGTGTGCGTGTTCCAGTGGATCCGAGAATGGTTTAGATTCACAATTGGACCCGGTAGGTGGCGCTGCGGTTGACTTTTGAGATTTCTATTTTTTATTATCAAGGCAGGACAACGTCCGCCAGGTCCGCTAGTGTCTTATAAATCGATGAACGCCGGCTGCATGCACGAAAAGGCATGACTCATTGTCATGTACCGCCTGAGCTGAGCGTGCAAGCGAGAGCGCGGAACAAGCGATAGAGAGACGCGATCGGCCTAACCGTTCAGCTTGTGACGGATCTATCTATATAAATCAGAATAATTGAATTCAATTTATAAAAGTATGCAATAATCATCCATAAACCGACTTTACAGACAACAATTTTTTTTTAAGTTTTCTTTATCTTAATGCAATTCTGAAAATTATATCCAAAATATCGAAAAATACATAAAATATTGAAACAATTCGAGCGCCAACTATTGTACGTTGTTGGTACTGTATCCATTAACGTTCGTGAAAGTGCCAACAACAAGTGTACAAAGTTCCGCTCAATCGGATGACGATGCACAAACTCATAAGACACGAACATACATTCATAATTTTCAATAACATCGAACAAATTAAGTTTTTCCGTAAATTACCGTTATAAATATCTACATGAATAAAATGACAGATCTATCGTCGTGCGGGTATTACACAAAAACTACTGGATATATCTTGATATATTTTTAAAATTTTATTTCATAGATACTTGGTCCTTATCTAAAAAAGACAGTTATCACGGTAGCTTTATTTTATATGAAGTTATTAACGTTTTAGGGAACTACGATTTTTATATTAGTACTAGTCGTTTTGTGATGGGTGTTTTCTTGCTGCACAGAAGTGGAGCAAGCGGTGTGGTGCATGTTTTTTTCCTCTGTACATAAAATATATTGTGAAAATAATAATCAACGAAGGCAAAGTCGCGTGTTTCAACTGGTTTT